>HF697116.1:7119-19567 GCA_000341915.2 Megaselia scalaris
GACCTAGCTTGTTTTCCAGTCTCTGAAACACTGATGCTACCCTTAATGTTGTTCTTCCGACAACTTCTATGTCGTCCGCGTAGCTCAGTACTTGCGTTATTTATTGGTAATCATGTTTTTGGTTTCTATCTCAATTGCTCTCATGATTATTTTCAATAATATGTTGAAGAAACTACACGGCAGCGCATCTCCTTGATGGAATCATCTTAGAGTCTGGAACTTTTCAGAGACTCCCACTGCAGCTTTTACACAACTCCAAGTATCTTGAAACGTCATTTGGTTCAGATTGGTGAATTTTGATGGTTCATTGCTCGATATAGCTCATCCCTATTTGGGGTGTCATACGCCTGCAAAATCGATGAAGAGGTGGAATCTGTTTCCCCCCCCCCCTTGAGGGTGAACGCAGATAAGACCAAGTGTATGCTATCAAGTCGAAACCAAAGTCATCACGAATCATTGTGCTCAATCTTCACCATTGGAGTCTATGATTTCGAGGTGATGAAGGACTTCATTGATCTGGGTTCTGAAGTGACATCAGANNNTGATGCTGATGACAAATGGTTTTAGCCTCTCAAATATGATGGATCCAAGGATCTTATATGCAACATTAAGCATGTAGTTCTTAAGCTCGCTTCTATTCTTTTGAAAACTGGGCTGATTATGCTTCAGTTCCATTCATGTGGCATCTTTTCGTTACTCCAGATTTTTGTTAGGATTTGATAGATTATCATATTAAAACTTACCCAGCTGTTTTGAGCAGTTCAGCAGGAATACCATCCGTACCTTCACTTTTATAGTTTTTGAGTCTCTGGATGTCTTTATCCACCTGATGTTAATGATATTGGTCTCAATAAATTTTGGGTTTTACTCACATCCCACCGACATACTCATCACATACCTCATAGTGCCACAAACAAATTCACAAGTCTCCAATAAAATAGAAAATCTAGTGCACAGAAGATGAAGCGAAACAAAGCTTTGAAGTGAATTAAACAAATAGGAATTCGAATTTCTTTCTAGAGACCTTTCAGAGTCTAAATCTGAACCCTTCGGCTAATAAGAAATGAAATATATTTGCCACTTTCTCTCTTCATGAAATTCGTGAAGATGCCATATAAATCTCAATCCAATTCGCAGCTGATGTGATGCAAATAGACCTTTTTCCAGTTGACATTAAGGAAACGGAATTGTTTGTATATATTTCTGAGTCATTTCTATAAAAAAACAAAGAAAAGCAATGAAACTTCATAATGCCAATCTGTTGACTTCGGAAACTATTAACACCTTTGGATAGATTTTCATATGAATATTCATGATGGTTTTGAGGAGAAGGTTTTGGATGTTTGTCTGGTGGATGGTACAGATTTTAATGACATACATACAATTACCGACAACAATTTAAAAAGTACTTCTGATTTGAGAAATTTTAAGATTATTGTTTGTAATGCTCATTGAAAAGACTTCTTAAAATATGTAAATTGATCTTAAAATTAAAACTAATAATTATTTTCTTTCTTTGCAGGTGTGTATCTTTTATTTTTGAAGTTATATAAGAGTGTAAGACCGTTTTAAGTAAGTATTATCTTCAATAAGATTCTAGACAATATGATTCTATCAAATTCTAATACTCTCCCCATAATCACTTCCATGAGCTCTATATCTGAAGTGTGAAGTTAGCTTCTTTTTGAGATCAATTGTGCTACTTTTGAATGTTTCCTTTAAAATTTTAGGGCTGTCAGCTTATAAACTGACTGACCAATTCAGGAACTCAATGAAATATTTTCGTATCCATGTTTCCCAATTCCCTAACTGAAGTGTGAACTTAGCTACTTTTTCTGATCAATAAGCCTACTTTTCAAATTTCAGACATTAGTCGGCTGACGGCTACTTTTGCAATCAGCTGTTTGTCTAGATTGTTATTGAACAGCAGACACCTCAGTCGCGACATTTTGGCGACGGTCGACGCATAATAAAATATTGGCGACGACGGTCGACTACGGCTTATTTTATTAAATAAAAAAAAATACTCGACGTCGGTCGACTACGGTTTGTTTTTGATCAGGTTTTCAAAATTGGCGACGCGCGACGCAAAGAATTCGTTCGCTCGTCAAATTTTTTTTTCCCCCCCCCCAAACCGAGAAAGTATGGGCAAAGTATTGTTAGCTGGAATCTGCCTAAGTTTCATCAGCAACAAAGTAAGTATTGCCATTTACAAGCGAAGTGTCCTGTGATTTTATAACAAATATAAAACAAAAAATATATAATTTCTAATGGTAGAACAAGCTGAATTTTTAACAGGTAAAATTGTACAATCTTAACCGATCAGTTACTGGCTCTTTTTGTTTGAAGATTCCAAGCCAAAGTAAACATTTTTCTTTGATTACAATGAAATATTAAATGAAATGTAAAGAACATACTAATGTCAAATTGATCGTAAAAAAAGATATCTTCAACAGCTTTACTCACTTTAGACATAATTGTCTGAGTAAATAAAATTTTCGAATTCCGAATGGCCTCAACAAAGGAAATGACCAGATGGTTTTGTTATTTTTATGAACAAAATTAAATTCTTTTAACAGATAATTTCTAATGGTAGAAGAAGGTAAATGTTTAACCTTTAACCTTATCAAATTGTAAAATATTAACCAGTTATATCCTCTTTGTTAACATTGAAATGTCCATTATATGATATATCACATTAAAATATCTAGTATTCTTCAAATTCAAAATTACTAACATCAATAATAATAAAATAAAACTTTACAAAAATCATTCCAAACAATTAGACTTAAAATTATTTACTAAACTCTTATAAAAACTATAAAATAAAAGTAACACCTTCCAAATATTGCTTTATCGTGAAGTAAAAATAAAACACCAAATATTTACAAGTACTAAACAGAAAGTAATTACAAACTATCGATAATAAAACGATTAAGAATAATTGAATTCCCATTTCTCCAGCAAACAAGCTTCCAGCCCATTGAAAGTGTTAAATTGATAATAAAAACGATGAAAAATGACTTTGAAATTGTATAGAATCTTGAAAAATTATATGAATTCTTGAAAAATTGTCTGATATTTGGAAAACAAAAAGTAAAAACATTACCAGAAAATCATATTCTAACGGTTATGAGTTAGTTCTTGATGGTTACGATGATAATAAATTATGAGCATCAGACCAACTGTCAGACAAGAAATAATTATTACAGAAAGAGAAATTTCAAATCTAAGAAAGAATTCTTCACTTCTTCATCGGTTGAAGAGGTTCTGTGCTTTAGGTGCTTTATATTTAACTAGCATTTTATTGCTTTTTTACCTATATTAGAAGAACTTACCGGTTAGAATTTGAAAGCAAGAGTGGAAAGTAGGTTGATTTATTATTCTTAATGATAAGGCAAGAAGATAGTTATGATGATTTTCAAATTTCCTCGAGTGGTGCTTCTATCTTTACTAATGAGAGTAATTGAACTTTGTTATTTATTTTTCAATTTACAGACTTTCTTGAATTCAACTCTCAATTAGTCTGTCCTTGAAAACAGATGTTTGATCAGCTTTCCACATGTTAGTAGTTTCCATAATAATTAAACTTTTAAATCTTGTCATTGTCCTTCAAAGTAGACCAACTGTATGTCAATTTCTCAATAATTTCAAAGAAAATTTCTAGAAATACTACGTCTCATTACCATCAATCGAGCCCGTCCGTCATCATTGTCTCATCGCCAGCCGACAAGAAACCTAAATTCCAAGCTGTGCAGTGTAATTTGATATAAAAGTATAAGGAGCAGCAAGCAGACCACACGAAAACAAAACTGACAGACTAACTAAGTTACTGAGTGACTAACTAAACCAGGAAGTCATAATGACCAATCGACCGGTAACATATGACGCGAACGACGTTTGCATATGACAAGACATGTTAGTTGTTTCTTAAGCAATGTCGTCGAAGAAATATTGAAAGAAATATGTATGGAAATAACAAGGAGGAGAACATAATTATCTAGTGATCTGGAAAGCCTGTCAAAGGAAGCAAGAAGTTGGTAAACAACCAAGAATTTGTATACAACAAATTTACCAGTTGGGGACAACTTTTTCAGGCATTTAAAAAAATATAGAGATTTTTAAGAAAATACTAATGAGTTGAGTGAAAATTGAGTGATTTCCTAGCAATCTCCGTTAGCAATTTTAGCATCTGTAAGCATACATGGAAAAAAGTTGGTCTACTTTCGCGAAAATCATGTGAGTTTTTAATTTGAGTGACATTTGAGTGATTTTTAGTAATATCTGTTAGCAAAATCGTGTGAGTTTTTAATTTGAGTGACATTTGAGTATTCACTATTCGCAAAAATAACGCTAACTATAATTAGAGTGACATTTGAGTTAACAATTTGTTTTGGCAATTTAGAGCAATTATGAAAATAAAAGTTTCATCATTCAAGAAAATATCTTGAGTGACATTTGAGTGGTTTGTTAGCTATCTTTGTTAACAAACTAAAGCATATATGAAGAAAAGGTTGCTTCTATAATGTCATATTGATGATTCACGAAAATAACTCAAACTTATAATTTGAGTGGCATTTGAGTGATTTGTTAGAAATATAGTGAAAAATTAGATTGTTTCTAGGATGATATATATTCTACTTTTGCGAGAAAAAAACGTGACTTCCTAGTTTGAGTGACCTTTGAGTGAGTGAGTTAACGATGATACTACACATTTTTCTTTTGTATGTTTTTTTGTAATTTGAGTCCCATTTGAGTGACGTTTGTTAGCAATCTTTGATAGCAAACCATTTTCTATGAAGAAAAGATTGTTTCTATGATGTTATTCGATATTCGCAAAAATAACACAATTTAATAATTCGAGTGGCATTTGAGTGATTTGTTAGCAATAAGCGTTAACGATTTACTATTTTTTTTTTAGAATATCCCTAAGCTTCCCTGATTATGAGTAGATTTATAGTTATAGTATTAGATATTGCTAAACGTCAGTTTTTACTTCGAGTGATATTTGATTTGTTAGCAATTTCTGCTAGGTATTCATATGTATATGAAATTTGGTTTATACTAAGAAGTTATATATCTTTATATATTCTGAGAGATAGAGTTCTACTTTATGGGTTTAAGTGTGCTTTTCCGAAATGCTTGTCGGTAATTGAATAACAAGTAAATCCTAAATTACGAACTTCCATAGAAGCTTTTCTAATTTGTTCTGTCCTAAATATGTTCCTAGATTTACTATAAAATGCTAAAGCTAAACTTTTTGAAATTGCAGATGCTCTTCATTTGTGCACCATAAAGTCCAAGAGCCAAAAAGTTCCTAAAGTTCAAGTAATGCTAATTTTAGTTACTTAAAACTTCTGGACTTCTTTGTAAAGCAAAAATACTAAAATAAAAAAAAACTAAATATTTGCCATATAGGGCAAACATAATTTCAATTACTAAACATTTTCTTTGTAATAAAACCGAAATTTTGCCGATGGAAAACTTATATTTATGATTTAAGAGTTCTTATTTTATTGCTTGTTCAAATTTATTATGTTTTCATTTTTACTGTCCATCCGCTTGTGAAATATTTAATTATAATTTTAAAAACATCAAATATTACACAAATTCTTCGAAAAAAAACTATTAAAATATTCATTATTCCCATAATTTAAAGTTAAATCTAACAAAAGAACATAATTTAAATTGTAATACATAGATTGGAGAAAAAACATTATGTTTGTGAAACAAAAAAGTGAAATTGTCTGCAAACTTAATTATACAAGCTTGTAAATCGTAACCCCATATGATTATGAGTTTCCTGTAACTATCAACGACTTCGACTAGACCGGCCAAGACCGCAGAGGCAGCAGCAAAAAAAAGTTTATAAATAAAAAATAAACAAAACAATCAACCGAAATGGCCAATTAAAACATGAAATCGAAACTATAACGTCTATGATTAGAGCCAGGCTTATTCTTGAACTAGAAATACAGAAAACGTGTTGTGTTTGCCACTTTCCGGTTAGTTTCCGGCTCTGTGATTTCGATCAAGGGAAAGAAAATTCACTCAATTCAATGTAAAGTGCGAACTAAGAAACATTGAGCTGGGTTGGATTTTTTCACACACATTTTTCTGCATACTATTATCAGGTGTGGTAGGTTTTTTTAAGGAAATTTACTTTATATTCACCACAATATATTGCATGTTAGGTGTATTTTAGTATAATTATTGAAGATTTTGAATAAAATTTATATTCACCACAGCTTGGTTGGTTATTCACCACACTTTGGAGAGTGTTGGAAAAATATACTAGTTAATTTCTATTTAATTAAATGTATTAAATTGGAAAGATTTAGTAAAATTTAGTGAATATACATATTCACCACATACATTTAAATTCACCACGATTTATTTTCTCGATATTTTGTTAAAGTCAAAATGGTTGGTTATAACGCAATTTGTTTTCTTCACTTCAACGTTTATGTTAAATTTATATTCACCTCGATATCCTTAGTTATACAACATACTCTTGAAAAATATTTGAACTATTGAAAAATTAATCAATCAAATTTACTTAAAAGTACATTTTTAAAATGTGGTGAATTTATTGTTATTATTAATTTTCACCAAATTTACTAATGTTTTATTTTGAAATGTTTATGTAAAAATAAAATTCACCTCGATTTGATTAATTATTCACCACACTCTTTAAATGTATGAATACTTGATGAATTTTATATTTACTTGAAAATACATTTTAAAAATAAGAACTTGTAAGAATTCTATTGTTTGTACTATATTGAGAACGTTAAAAATAATTTTGTTATTTTCTATTTAATTAAAAATTATATTCACCTCGATTTGCTCAGTAATTCACCACCCTCTTGATAAATTAAAAAAAAATTGAATATTTTATCTATTTAATATTTAGTTGAAGTCTCTAAAGTTTTTGATAATGTGGTGAGTTTCTTATACACCACATTATAAATATTCACCACACTTTTGGAAGTCCAAATTTTGAATTTTCGTGAATATTATGTCATGACGGTGGTAAGTTTGAAATAGTCATGGTGTATAACAGAATATAAACCACACTACAGTAATGACATATTTTACTCTCATGAAATATATTTTCTACATTTCATTTACTATAATTATTAAAGAATTATAATTGAAAAAAACTCCCAACTCCAATGGTATGAGTGTTTTCGCAGCTTTTCTTTTCACACAAACTTCTGAGAAGTATATTAAATGAATCATAAGTTATTTCTTATGTGAATTGAATTTATAATTTATTTCGTTTATGAATGACCTTCTTGATGTATATTTCTCGCTTTCTGGATGCGTTTGTTTCTTTATATTATAATAATTGAAGGGAAACATAACCTTTATCTTGACGTGCAATTGTTACCAACTTTTCTGACATGCAATTCAACATGCACCGCCACCGTGAAGAATTAGACACTTTTAAAAAGGGTTCATGCTTTATTTACTATGAAATTTAGGTATGCAATTAAATTTATGTTGATGGTTGATGAAGAAATGTTTTCATTAAGCTTTGGAAGTTAATTACACACAATCCTAGAAACCTAGGGAAAAATTAGATTATACACTTGTGTAATACGGATTTAAATTTAATTTGTCCGTAACTTACAAGTAATGAAGCACAGGGTCTGTAATATGTGAATATAACTATGTGTTTTCATTTAAGAGTTATGCTAGTTAGGTGACGGTGATATATACAATTAGAAAATTTCCAAAAGTAACAATGGATTTCCAACAACAGAATTTCTTTAAAAGATTGTAACGATAGTATATCCAAAAAATAAAAGAAAAACAAGTTTCCGAATTTGGCTTAGATTGAAATGTATTGTGCTCATCCTTTAGGGGAAGACTTATCCATCATGTTCTGACATCAGAAGCGTTAGTTTTAGCCCACAAATCGTTTCAAGAAGACTGTCAGAGAAAATCGATTGGAAATCCATCGCAAATATTTCTCATTTTTTACGAAAGAAGAAAAAAGCAAAGAAAGAGTTCTTCCAATTTTTGACGATTCGCCCAAGAATCGCTTTAGAAAAAGAGACGATAATGAATTGATAAAAAAAGGAGCTGATTACCATTTGATCTCAGGTTTCTATAAAAAAGGAAGTATATTGATGGGAAATTCATAAGCAAAGAATTTCCATCAAAGATTCCTTCTCCGAAACTCAAAATACTTCCAAAAATAAAAATTATTCCCTTTTCTTTGTCGATTCGCCTACGAATCGTTTCAAGAGAAAGAAAGAGATGTCATAATTGATCGATTGAAAAAGAAAGCGAGAATTCAAGAGCAAAGAAGGGATCCTACGCATTTTTGACGATTCATCCACAAATCGATGATTTGCTTACGAATCGTTTCAGGCGAAAGAAAAGTACGACATAATTCATCGACAGAAAATGAAATGGGGAAGATAAAAAAAACTTCCCATGTCGACGATTCGTCCACGAGTTTCGTCTAGAAATCGTTTCTGATGAAAGAAAGAGACGACATAATTGATCGACTAAATAAGGGAGAAGACAATAGCAAAGAAATAATTCTTCTAATTTTTGACGATTCGCTCACGAATCGTTTCAGGGAAAGAGAATTAATTGATGGAAAAAAGGAAATGAGAAGCGGAGACACTTGCTACCATTTCATCTCAGATTTCTATGAAAAAGGAAGTATATTGATGGGAAATTCATAAGTAAAGAATATTTTCGCCTTCGATTACCGTCAATAAACACAAAATAACAAATTACGATCAAAGATTCCTTCTACGAAATTCAAAATACTCCCAAAAAATAAAAATAATAAAAATAAATTCGTAACAAGAAAATAGCATAACGATGAAAAATCATAACTATAACAGTTAATTTACTAACAATCTTGTAAAAAACATGAAATGCCTTCCAGATATTTTAGTGATGCGAATGGAATTTTTCTCTCTTTTAAAAATTTTAAAATGCATTTTATTGCATTATGCAATTTCATTTCATTTCGAACGTCGAGAAATATTAGGTTGACTAATGAATTATTCATGTTGCATATTTTTTTGTGGTTCATTTTCATAAAACCAAAATGTGATTTGTTTTATGCTTTTACAAAAAAAAAAGATATATACTTTTTTTCCAAATCTTAAAAAAATATCGATCTTCCGGATGTATAATTTAATTCAATAAAATGACAATTTTAATGGGGGATTTGCTTTATGGTTAAGATCAAATTTAGATATACAAAAATTTCAAATTCAAAATTTGTGTTTTTGCGAAATATGAGATTTATGAAGGCTACTGGGTGAAATATGATAGTTTGTATATTTGACTTTTTTTTTTTTTAGAAACTTTGATAAATTGTGAAAGACAACTTTTTATTTAGTTTCGCGGTGCTTTCTTTGTGGGAGAGGTTTTATTGTTATGACTTTTAGATTAGAAAATATTTCTCTTTGTTATTCTTGAATTTTATATTTGGAGCTTTTATTATTAACATTTTTGTTGGTAATTGTAGTTTTCTGATAAAAGGTTCTAAAATATGAGAAAGTGAATATATAAGAACTTTTTCTTATAAGCGCCAATAGCTAAATAATTACTGATGATCGACCAAGAACTTTCTGACAGTTTTGTGAGAAAGTGACTGATGAAGAAGTGACTTTTTCTGACAACAGCTGTGAGAAAAAGACTAATGAAGTATCAGATTTCAGCCGACAGATACCAAGTAGGAACCGTTAGTTGGAAACAAGCTAGTCACCTTTGGTAAATCCCTTAGGACTTTTAATGATGGGGAAAGTTGTTGCATATAGAAGATGGGTTGGTCAGATTCAAGCCGGTCGACAACTCCAAATAAGGTTATCAAGAAAGGTTTTGTAAGAGGCAGAATGTCTGAACTTTGAAGTTTTAAGAAGAAGTCTCTACTTGAAACCTAAATAGAAGTTATGACCCTTGTAAACATGGTTTGTGTCTTTGAGATACGCTTTCCTAGGAATAGGGTTAAAGCCGTCATCGCAATTAGTCGTCTACTGAAGTGTTCATTCAGTATCAAGACCTTCCTGTTTGTATAAGCGCTTATAAGAAATAGGAACCCCTTAAGACTTATTATAATGGAGAAAGTTATTACTTGTAAAAGATGCATTTTATATAGAAGTTCTTTGTTAAAAGCAGGCATCACTAGAACAGTAACACCAAAAGTGTAGGACCTTGGAATCTGAATTGTTGATTATATCGGTATTATTGTAAAGAATTTAAAGACTTGTCCTAAACTATCGTCGGATGAAAAGCTTCTCTTAGGACCTTCAGTCGATGAGATTTATCGGCGATGGCAGTCGAACCTCATATATAGAAAGATAAGTGACTTGATAACATGGATGGGCAAGGAGAAACATTTAGTTTACTACTTACTTAATTAATTTTATGTTACTTAAGCTTGTAAATTACATACAGTTCCCATTCGTAATTGATAAGTATAGAAGTCTGAATTTTACTAACTCAGTCTATCAGCTAAGCTAAGTAGTCCGATTTAGGATTTTTAAGACGATTTCTGTAAGCTTAGAGTAGCAAACTTATGAATTCTTTCTACTTGGAAAAACGATTTCTTCTGAAGTAGTACTTTGGCAGGGTTGGTTGTACCAATAGCATCTTAAGGGGACTGCCTCAGAACCTTGGAGATGTATATTTCCGAAATATTTCAAGAATTGAGAGAGACGACTCATTATGAGCTGCATTCATCAGCATTACTTCATGTAAATGATAGGAGAACTCATAGAAAGTCAACATATTCAAGAAGATGCTTATGTATCACGTCAATTACAAACAATGTCAAAAACTATTTTATTCTTTATATATTATATTTCTTGCAAGTAATTGAAATTTCTAAATTTATAGTTCAACCTCAAATAGCAAACTTTCCCACAGATTTCCATATGTAAACTAAGTCAGTCATCTTCGTGATTTCCCAAATAGACTAAGACCTTCAAACTGCTTGCTAAGAATGAAAATCAATGCAATCATCTCACAAGAGAATGTAATAATAGTTTCATTTCCAATTGAAATCATCTAAATAGACAGTTTTCTTGCCACCTAAGCAGGTTTTACCTTTACCCTCGTTCAAACGGTAACCCAATTTGAAAAAAAAATAATAGTTACTTCAAAACTATAGAAAGAAGAACCATCAGAAATTTTAATTTCAAATTCGTGCTTTGGAAGAAATGATTCCAAAGAGCTCCCATGCTACAGAAGATAATTCATCACAAGATTTATATTAGCCCCTCCAAGCCAAACACTTACCAAAAATACGCCCCAAAAAAAAAGTGTTACCATAAATAACTGACTATTATGGAATGGTGTCAAAAGGGACACCTATCGTATTGCTAGCCAGGCTAGTGATTTACAGCTTTCTTAGATAGCTAGAGTTGGCTGGGGCGTGTCGTGTTTAAATCCTAGAAAAAATAGCACAGCTCTAAAAAGAAATATATACAATATAAGACATAGAATGAAATGTAATGTAAATGTTTCATTTCATGCAACCTTGTTTCCTATTAAATTTAGATTTATGGTAAATTCACCCACAAAACTTTAACCCAATGTCAATTTCGTGACAATAATGTAAAATCATGTGAAAATTTCCTGTAAGCCAACTGGCTGACTGGCTTCGAGCTTCAAGCTTGTCTCCATACATTCTCCAATCTTAATTCTTTGTATTCTGGGGGGAACCGCAAACATTTTCCAATGAAAGAAATTCAACATGGAACAGTCTTCTTGTGAATCTTGTCGACATCGTCATATAGACATAGGGAAAAATAAAGATAAATGTTGAACAAAGAACATCGAAACATCGCATAAAGTGTTAAATCGTGTCTGAAAAACTATAACCATCCATAGTGTTCCTCGATCCACAAGAAATGAGAACATTGAGCAGATGATTTGGGAGTACATTATTTGGTTATGCTATAAAGTTACTCCCATGAGCTTATTTTTCCTTTAGATGAGATTTAATTCTAGATCTTTTGCAATTAGTCTGTAAAAGACAATTTACTAAACTTAGTATTAGTATCCAAAATTTGCAATATTTGATGTCTTTTAGAAATACGAACGAGCTGAAAATTCATCCCAGCTGTAGTCTCCAAAAAACGGCTTAATTCATTGTCATTCCTGATTTAGTGTCATAGAGCGGAACATTTCTTTGCATAAAACAGCCTAAAACACTAAAATTAAACTAAAAAAAACTATCCTCTGCACCACAAATGGGCCTGTTAGTCACAGACACCTCAGTCGACCATCAACATTTGTTCATCATTTTTAGTCGACCGTTGCTTTTAAATTTCGCGACTAAATTCTTTAGTCCATCGTCGTCGCTAATATTTTAGTATGCGTCGATCGATGGCGATAACAAACCGAAGTCATTACTGTTCAACAGACACCTCAGTCGACGCGCAAAATAAGCCGTAGTCGACCG
>HF697171.1:14928-25262 GCA_000341915.2 Megaselia scalaris
GTGCCTCAAACCCCAAGTACTAACAATGTTGTTTCAAGCAGATCCTTGAGAAGACCCAAGAATACCAGGTCAATACGCATCACCTCTTCATCGATTTTAGGCATCTCCAACGGGAGATGAGCTATACCGTGCAATGAACAATTTTAGCATCTCAGAGAAGATCATCAGATGTCAAATGACTTTACGGAACACTTGGAGTTGTGAAAGAGCTGCAAACGAAATATCAGTACTACCATGCTCATTTTTCAAAATCCTGCTGGAGATTATTACTACAGCGGAAAAAATCAATACCACAAATATCAACAAGTCAAACCAAATACTTCGTTATGCCGACGATATTTACTTTTTTGGTAGGAAAACAACAGACGTCCGAACTGCCTTTGATGGTCTTGAAAATGACCATAGGCAATTTTCGAGAAAAATTAAGGTCAGACTTTATTACCACTTCGTGCTTCTCTAAGGCTCTGAAAGTTGGAGCTTGACTTCCGCTGATGAACAGTTGTTAGCTACTTTTGAAAGGAATATATTTCGCATCATTTTTGAGGCGGTTTGTATCGACTGTATCTACTTTATGGCCACTCACGTATAGTAAACATGGTCCATTCGAAGCGCTTGAAATAGGCAGGTCATCTAGAACGGATGGAAGCCAACACAGCTTCGCTCCACTCCCTCTAAAGTTATAGAACGTATTCACAGAAAATGTAACTATCTGTAGGCTTTGCTTTGTTCCTCTATAAAAAGCAACTGTTGTAGGGGCATGCCATGTTTCTGGTCGCTTCTCTACCTCTAAAGTTATAGAACGCGCTTTTGTTACCAAATCTTATTATATATAGTCTCTGCTTCTCTCTATAAAAAAAAAGTTTATTTTGAACAATTTTGAAGGATTTCATGCTAAATTTTGGGACGGAAATTTGATAGAGCACCGGTTGAAAAATGGTTAGAACTCTGTTCCAGGCCTATCAAAGAGAATCGTGTAATGTAAGAAATGGGAGAGATTATCGATTGAGAAGTGGTCAAAAGTCTGTTTTAGCTCCACCAAAAAGAATTCCACCAAAGGAATTTCCGCAGAAAATCACGAAAGAAACCTTCTAAACTTTTCAAAATAAACAAATTTCTGATGGATTTTCTGGGAATTCCGTGGTGGTTCTGGACATGAAAAGTTCATAATTCTCTTTGCTGGGCCTGAAACAGAGCTCTGACCGCCTTGGGTGCGAAATGCCACTCAGTCGAAGAATCATACTTGCCAACAGCTTTACTAATTCGTTCGAAGCTATTCTAAATAGTTGGATCATCAATAGGAATAATAACAACAGAATATGAAGCACAACAGAATAATAATTTCGATAGACAGGTACTAGGCAGGATCTAAGGAAAACTGTTACAAGAGGAACAAAACTACCTAGGATAACATAGAAAACCGAACTTGTTCTGTAGATTCCAGCTCACATATCACCTTTTAGAAAATCTTTGTAACAACATGTAACACATATAATCACATATGATGTACTGTAGGTATAAAGCGAATCGGACATGGAGCAATTGTATGAAGTGATGCAGTAGTTAAAATATGTAACTTACCTAAAGATATATACATAGAAATCACTAGAGCAAGGAGAAGTACATCATAAGCAACGCTAGATATATTTTTAGATATTTTCCCTGTGGATATATCCAACTAAGAAAGTGAAGCAAAACCTGCAGTTGTGCTTCATTTGGCGAACAGCTGAAAACAGTAAGAACCAAACTCCTATCCTGTTTTCACCTACAGAACAGTGTCTATCAAGATCAAAAAGCAAACAAGATCAACATGGAGGAAGGAACAGGATATGGAATTCATTGCAATCGAAAAGAACTAGAAACACAAAATACTATTTACTGGAAGATTACAATTTAACAGGGAACGAAAAGCAGACGAGTTAGCTAGAAATGGATCATTGTTGGTTTTTAAGGAACTGGTAAACAATATTTGAAATACCTATAGCATCGCTGAAAAAGGATATCAGAAAAAATCTAGAGATAGTTCCAAAAATTACTAATTAAACATGGGTGTTTATTGGCATAGAAAAGCAGATAGTTAATTACTTACATTATTTACATGTAAATAACTGAAATTTTGAATGAAGGTGTTATAAGATTTTTAACTAATCTTTTAACTATGACATTGGACCCATAAACAACAAAATATGCAACCCCGAGCAGGAATATTGCAGAGCGTACGGAAATGAGGAAGAAAACAATTATTTAACATTTGATGAGGTAATGCCAAGTCCAGATAGCAATTAACTTCTACATAACGTTACATATTTATGAAGCATGCTCCATAATGTTGGAATCGCTTTGTAGCATCACACAATGTGAAATGTCAGTGTGAAATTGATCATCCAAAAACCTAAAATCACATCATGTGAGGTCAAAATTAATCAAATTCAAAGAAATAAACTTCATAATTTAACCGTCTTCTCATATAAATACCAGTAAACCACGCATTGTCCATAAATTAAGTCTAACAGCTCAATTACAATTTTTCAGACGCAGCGAATTCAAATAAATCAAGAGCTCAAGAAGTCGAACCACAAGTCACAATTACTAAGTAGCTAGTAGCTAACTAGTTAGTAACTAACTAGCTAGTAAAGCCATCCATTCATTCATGAAAAAGATTGTTGTTTTGTTTTGTGTTTATTTAAATAAATTGTTTTACGCTTCTTTATAAACAAAACATTCTTCAGCAATGTTTTTATCTTGTAAAATTAGTTAACAATAAGTTTCAGATATAATTGTTTTATCATCGACGATCTTTCGTTGTTCTTTGTGAATTTGAAAGGTTTTGGAACAGTTTTTTACACAAAGTTTTATTATGTAGAAATTGTTGGACATAGTTGACTTACCTAGAACAATTTGATCTTTGAATACAATCCAGAAGTGGGACTTCTGATACATCTGTCCTACCAACAAAGCTCCAAGGAATACCAATATGTATTTATCCTCCACATTGTTATTTACATATAGTTCAAGTATGAACGTTGTCTATATGTAAAAATAATTCCATCTCTGAATAACAGCATAAAAACAAAAAGAGCCCTATCGCTCCGTGAAATCACAAATTTGCATATAAAGCAAGGTAGAATCCATGTAAGTGCGGCAACAAAATTCGAGACCCTGCACCTGTTCATCATGCAACATTCGATGCTATTGAAACTAGGAAATGTGTGTTTTTGGAGCTGCACTTTGACTGACTTACTGACTAACTTTGTACAGAATCTATAGATTCATGCAAATTTCCAAGAAATAACAACAACAAATATTTATCGCCGTATTAACTATTATAAATCTTTGGATTAAAATAATGGAAATGAAGAAAAAGAAGCTTCGCACAGGAAGCTGTTGATTTAGTATGAAGAGAATTGAAAAGATTCTCTCACAGCTTGGTCTTGGGAAAACAAACAAAAACCTCTGTATATAAGGAAAACATCAGCCCAAGTCGATACCAGTCATCACAAAAATTTCTTCGTAATATGAAGAGACCTAAGCTAAGACTGGCCTTAGCTTTGGCCATACTATTAAGTTCTACACTAGCGCAGAATGTTCAACAAACTGGAGTTTTCAATCAGAATCCATTTGGAGGAGTTGGACAGAACCCACAGCAATTGCAACAACAAGGATTCAGAATTCAGCAGCCGTTGCCTGGAAGGGCAAACATTATCAATCCACAGATTCAGGTAGGATTTGAAAATTTTCATTTAATTTGGATTTGACAATTTTATAATATTCATCGATACTGTCTGTAATTTATATAATAATTTCTGAATTTTTAATTCAAAATATAATTTTTTTTTTAATTTTTCATACTAAACTAACTTCTGACCACTTTTCATGAAGTTCTCTGTCCGTTTCCCACTCCAAATTTTTTCCGCTCCAAAACCTTTAAAATATTCAAAAATAAACAAAATTCTGGTGGAATTTGCGGGAATTCCGTGGTGATTCTAAACAGAAGGAGTAAATGATTCTCATTATTGGCTCTAAAACTTCTGACCAATCTGTCCAATTTCCAGCTAAAATTGTTAAAGATAACCTTTAAAATTTTAAAAAATAAACAAAAATTTGGTGGCATTTGTGAAAATTCCGTGGTTATTCTGAGAAGGAGTGGATGATTCTCATTCTGACCACTTTTCAAAGAAAATTCGTTAGCAATACAATAAGCAGGGAAATAACTACAACCTGGTCATTTACTTTACACTGGCATATACAATACATATATATATAGACTTTGATCTACTTCCCTGAAGCTGAAGGACGAGGTAATTTACTCACCTTCCTTGTATCATCACCATTAGATATCTTTCTCTTGTTTGCGAACTGTTCCCTACGGGCGCTAGATATTTTGACGCGTTCATCTTCAAGTTTATCGTTGGGAACTACAGTTCTTATACGGTGCTTAATAGGAGATGGTTCTCAACAAACTATTGAAGCTCTACATTCTTGATGCCGACCACCCCCTTGCTCCAGATTTACCTTCATGAAAGCCTTGTTTCCATTTGAGCTATTCCCAGTTTTCTTCTGATATCAGTTTGCTCCTCAACAAACTTCTGAAGTTCTACATTCTTGATGCCGACCACCCCCTTGCTTCAGATTCACCTTCCTTAAAGTTTTGTTTCCATTTGGGATTTGTTGATCTAGATGATCTCCGAGTGACCTCCATTCCTCAGCTAGTCTTTTAGACTCATGAAAAGATATACCCTGTTCAAATCGACAGCTGCTAACTCAAGTTTTATTGAACCTTCTTCACATGTCGCCTCCATGACAATGCCTAAAGGATAAAGGCCTTAACAGAGGTGTTTTCAAGGCTTTACTGACAGTGAAATTATCAACTCTAAGAAGTACATATAGTCTTATTTTGAGCTCATTGTTATCCGGCATCGAGGCAAAAAAATTCTATAAATTTAAAAATAAACCATATTTTTTTAAATTTGTTTATTTGTTTATAGTAAATTGACAGTAATTGTATATATTTTATTCGCAGGGAAACCTTCAAGGATTTCGTGGTCAATATCCAAACACAAACTACATTCCCATACCGCTTATCAAAATGACATGAATTTCGATGGAAGCTTCGTTTATGGGTATTCTGCAGGAGATGGAACCACAGCTCAAGCTCAAGGATTTATTAAAAATCTAGGAATCAATGAAATAGAAACTCAAGTAATTCAAGGATCATATTCATACACATCTCCAGAAGGAGTACCAATACATGTAACATATATAGCTGATGAAAATGGTTTGTTTGACACTTTACCTTTAAAACTATTAATTATATTTATAACATTCCAGGATTCAGAGCTGAAGGAGCCCATTTGCCACCTCAACCACAAATTCCTTTGCAACAGTTGAACCAAAACATAAATCCTTTGAATCCCTATCAAACGCCTAACGTAAATCCTTATCAAACTCCATTCCGTCAATATGGAGCAGGAAGGCAACAATATCCTGGACAGATAAATCCCTTCTTAAATCAGCAACAAGGATTCCAACAACAAGACAACGGCCAATATCGTCCTCAGAACAATTTCCAGAACGCCTTAAATCCGCAACAGAGAATCTTCAATCCACAACAACCACAACTGCAACAAAATCAGCAACCACAGCAACAAGTACAATTGAATAATCAACAACAGTCTGAGTTGGAGCAGCAACAGCAACAACAACAGGGACAAATAAATACTCAACAGTTGCAAGGGCGACCTAACCAGCTTATTCCTGGAGGATTTGGAGGAGGAGGAATCTTAGGAGGCATCAATAAATTCCAAAGGTTCAAGAAACGACAATCTTGAGATTTTGTGGTTCCCACTTTTTTTTTCTTCATATTTAATTTAATTTGCAATAAAGCCTAAAAGTGTGCTTCAATTTCGTTTTGTTTTTATTTAGTGTATACTTTTTATGGATTTAATGATTTTTACAGACAAGATTCATTTAAAAAGAAAGTTTTTATTTACTAAAAGTTTTTATAATTGTTCTTTAATTCATAATAATGTTTGCTTAAATTTGTGTAATTATATGAAATTTAAATTTCAAAAATTATATGAATTTAAAAATTATGATTCTTACAGGAATGCAATTGTTTTTCTAAACATTTTAACTTATTTGGCTGTCGTTACTGCCTTGCTAGAGATAATATGGACTAGAGAAGGGGAGTTAGAAGAAAAAAATCTACCACATCTCTTTAATTTGCGCTCATGCTTCCCACGAAGATGATACCGAAAATGGCAACCTCTACGACCAGCTATGAAAAAGAAAATTCCTGAAATAATAATCAAACAGACCTTAGGTTTAGTTGGGAGAATTATTCAAGAATAGAAGCTCTTCTATTCGACTCCCTTTTCCAATTCGGATCCGAAGGGTCATATACCCGTATTCAGATGCAATGAAAAGTTCCGGGGCTACATAGTGGTGGTATGTGATTGTCAGAAGTTCAAAAACTGTACTGTACCGGTTTCAGTCAATATAGAATATATATATATACATATATAGGAAGCTCGTTGATGAAAATATTCACGAAGAGGAGAATATAATCCGGGAATTGGGCAACTCCAAAATCGACGATGCACCGGAGGCTCCTTCATCCAATTCAAATTAATTTGCCATGTGTAGCTGCAACACCATCAACACTTCATCAGCTTCTAAAATAAGGTTAGTTAAGATAAACTTGAAACATTGTAAGACTTCTTGTGGAAATCTATATGAAATTAAACAACTTTGATTTAGCAATTATATAGGAGCACTTGGTAAAGAACGGAAGCGTTACGGGTATGTTTGATGATAACTTTAATTTATTCTACTCTTGTACTTCGAGAATTCTTGCATTATTGTTAAACAAATTTTAAATGCTTTTAGCGATGGTGGTGGAAGGAAGTGGTACGAAGTTTACCGTGGCTTCAGCGTACTTTCAACATGGGAGTGATATACTAGCTATGCAAGGCGTATAATTGGTGTCAAAGAAGGTGATATCATTGGTTGCGACACAAACGTCAGACATATTGATTGGAGGTGCTCGGAGTGTAATTATAGAGGTAAGAAACTTTTTGATTTCATTAATGAATCCAACCGCAACATTTGCAACAAAGTAATCCCCCTTCTTTGACTTCCCTGCTTCTGTAAACTATCCAGGATGGTGCGACGTTATTGACATTACACTTGTCAAGAATGGGGCATCATTATTGGTGGTATCACTTGGTATCAATATCACTTTTAAAATTGACTTTTATTCTGAAAAGATTACCCCTTTTAGAAACCCAAGAAAAACTGACTGGCAGAAGTCCAAGACTTTGGTCTCGTTAAACTTGAATTAACTAATTAAGAGGGTTTAGTGTATTTCGGAATGTTTTGAAATAGGCTTTAAGTCCTTGTATAAAGTGAGAGGACAGCGGACATAGAAAAAGGGATTTTCCCTCCTCTTTTAATTCGGAGCTTCTAGGAATGCGAAAAGCACTGTGCTCAAGATTTAATAAGTCTTTCAGAGAGAATGATTTGCCCCCTTATAAATCTATGCTAAATGAATACAACAAATCAAGAAAGACTGCAAAAACAAAACATTGGAAGAAATTCTGCGAGGATATTGACTCCACCAAGGACACAGCCAAACTTAGAAAAAGAAATTTCGAAGTAACCGTATGTCCCGTCCTATGTGCAGTTTCCTTATGGCGCCTACACCTAAAGTAGTGAGGAATCAAACAATCATTCAATTTCCAGGAAATGGAAATCGAACCAAAATCCATATGCAACCAAGAAAGTAATGGTAAAAATATTAATTTCAATATATTACCAGAATTGATTAGCGAAGATAAAGTGCGGTGGGCGATTTGCTTCTTTAAACCGTTCAAATTTCCTGGATCCGATGGAAATTTTCCAGAAATGTTTTAAATTATGATTAATAAAATTACTCCAATTCTAGTTGAAGTCTAGGTAGAGTAGGTAGTAAGGCATAAAGGTAGTATTTATACCAAAAGCTGCAAAGATAAACCATTCTAAAGCTAAGGATTATAGACCTATAAGTCTTTCATCCTGTCTTATGAAAGCACATTTTGGACAAACATATTAGGATGTTGGCAATAATATCGCCAAGTCAGCATGCATATATTAAAATCCCGAAAACGGCGCTACATGAGGTAGTGAGAAACTATTGAATTCTCATTTGAACACACCCAATACATCCTTGCTACGTTTCTGTATATCGAAGGTGCTTCCAATAATGTTAGCACCACAGCCATAACTCCTATAGGAGTATCGACTCCTACAATTTGCTGCATTGAGGGTATGCTCAACTCAAGAGTTATTTACTCTTCAATAGGTTCCAGCAATATTAATATGGTTGGATCTAGCGGTGAGAGACGTCAAACAAATAGGTAAGTCTACGAAACTGGACACAATCAGCTAGAAACCGAGAAGTATAGGCAAAGTATTGTTAGCGGGAATCTGGCGAAGTTTCATCATCAATGAAGTTTCATGATTAATCCGTCCATTGTGAAGATGAAGTTGCTAAACAATGTATCTCTCTTCCCAAGTCATAGGATAAAGTGTGTCGACACGTGTTAACAACATGAGCTTTATTTCCCCCTTAAATCTTCATCTCTAGGCAAATCTTCATCCCTAGAAAACCCTAAGCATTTCAAGCCGACATCTTTCGCCTTTTCATCGACTACTAACAAGCTTATCATATTCCATGTAGGAAAGAGCTATTCAAAGTAATCTATAATTTTGACATACACAAGAAGGTTATTTGTACTTTGAAAGATACATAGAAAAAAGCTGGGAAAACGATAAGTTATCAAAAATTAGGGCTTTCTATTGGGCTCATGATACCCTCTAGAATCATACAAAGGCTCTAGAATCTCTAGAATCATGAATCAAGCATTTCCATGGAACATAACATCGATATTGTGAACAACTTCTTATATTTGAATTCTGAAGATACTTCTGACAACAACGTAAGGGTGGAGATAAGAAGGCGAATCATTCCTTCGGAGGAATGCTGCGATCCAAACTGCTGTATAAAATGTAAAGGTTCATCTATATCATAAGCTAATCTTGCCAGATCTACTATACAGAGCTGAGACATGGAATTTGAAAAATAAAAATCGTCTTTGATTTAAAAAGATTGCTCGTTAAGGCACATTCTTTAGAGTAGATTCTCCTTTTGTGGAGAAGAGGATCTTTTACAAGATTCATTTTTCTAATTGGTATAGCTTTTATCCCTTCTGCCCATCTGTTTTAAAAACCAATTAAGTCTTTGGAAAACTTGATGTATGTCCTACGTTATAAGTTTCGCTATACCAGTGTTTCTAAATCTTCTGAAATTTAGGGACACCACACTTAAGTCCTTCAAAATTTAAATATCATGTTGTATTTATATTTGAGGAAGATTGATGTATAAGTGCTAGATGGAGCAATGAACTATCAAAACAATACCAGCTCCAGAATTACTGAAGGTTCCACTCTGATGAAATTGTTCTAAGATTTACTTGAGTTTATTATTTGTATCACAGTAAACATTAATATATAAAATTGTATAATTATATAAAACAATTGTTTTTTAACAAATTTTAATGTTTTTCTAATATTTTCTTTTATTTTTTTCTAAATGTACGAAATTGAAGGTAATTTAAGTGTGATATATTTTTAATAACATTTTATTATTAACAAATCCCAAATTTTAATTATACTTAATTCTAGAAAAAAATCTTGTTATACTAAATTAACACACAGAATATTCTTCATGGTTTCTGTAGCAAATTGGAAATTATTAGATAATTTCACAAGAGCGTGTGCTTCAAAAGTTGATTATTTCATCTTGCAACTGCTTCAAAAATTTTGATATGTTGCTGTTTGATGCTGATGTTTACAGTCGTTACCGGTGTCATTCACCATCTAAGCCGGCTGATGAAAAGTGCACTGAGAAAATATTATATTATTTGCATTAGTTATTAAATAAAATTAATTTTATTTAGCGGAAATTGTGCTATAGATTGTCTGTCTCTTTATGATATGTCATTATAAAGTTTCATCAAGGGTGATTCTGTTTCTTGAGAGATGACAGGCTACCTTAAATGTCTTCAAGATGAATTTTACTTCCTTGTCAGTACAACAGACTGCATTAGTTATTTCCTTAACAAAATGAAAGAAAAATAATAGACTTTTTACTATTTGTGTAACTCATAGTTAAGTTTTGTTTATTTTAGACCACAGCACACATGAAATTTCCTTGAATATTTAAATACTTCTAAACTACGTAAATTGGATCGTAACTGTGGATCAGTTTCTGAGGATAGGTGGGAGGCTTCCGAAAG
>HF697215.1:4000-27740 GCA_000341915.2 Megaselia scalaris
CCCCCCCCCCCCCCCCCCCCTAGCCGAAGCCGATATTTTTGTTCGCCTTCATACATTTTTCGAAAAAAATTTTGTTATAATTGTTTTCTTCTTCTTTTTTCCCTTGTAATTTTTCTTCAGCCGAATTAAGGCGAATGTAGGCACTAGCCGATTAATTTCATTTGGCTGAGTGGAGCCGAAAAAATTAATCGGCTGACAAGTCTGCTAAAAACGACTCAAAAATAAGTAGCGTTAGTCTTCTAAATTAGACGACAGCCGACTACTGCTTATTTTGCGCGTCGACTGAGGTGTCTGTTTATAAGTCCCATCTAAAATCGGTCGATAATACTTACTAGGTATAATAAGGACATCCTTCAATACAAGGTTACGAAATGTTGGTCGTCTAGTCCTTTAATTTCGCTTTTTCAAGTTTTTGAACTAATGAGAACGTATATGGATTATTACCCACAAAAACCTTTAAAATAAGTTACAGTGCATGTAACTAGACACGTACAAGGACCACAAGCTTCCACCACCTAGTATGACAAATGAAAACCTAAAAGGGTTCTTATCAACAACAACCTTCAAAATGTGAAATCTGTGTCAAATTGTAAATGCCAGCAAAAGTCGGTCGATCGTACCAGACTAGACCTACGGACGTCGTCCAGTTATAAAGAGAAAATAAAACGGGCACAGTATTATCCTCTGCTTTCGCTTTTTGGTGGTATAGTTAGTTAAGTGTGGAGTGAATGTAGTTTATACTATAGAATAGGTATTAAGAAGACGATAATATCTTCTTTACGTTTGGTTGTCTCATCTCATCTCGTGGTATGGTATAGTTTGGTTTGGTTTGTATAGTATGGCCGGGTCGGCAAAGACCAAGAGCAGATATAGCAGAATCCAAACCAATCCAAAGCAATGCCATGCTATCCCATCACCATTCAATTCGACATTACCACATAATATAACGACTACGATGGAACAAAGCGAAAGCGCGTTGTTGAATGGTATATGTGGCATCCAACCGTTCTTCTTCTTCTTTGGCTGATGATGATACTGTTGCTTGATTTTGCTGCTTCTGCTGCTGCTGATGATGATGATGATACTTGCTTGCTGCTAGTGGTGTTGTAGCTGCTGCTGATGTTGATGGCGATGACGACGACGATGTTCATGATTATTATGATGATGGTCTGGTATAGTTTTTCTGGGTTTTTATTACACATCATCCAGTCAACTAATAGTAAGTATGAGCTAAACAGCCAAGAGCCACTGAATGGATGATGGAGGAACTGAAAAAAGAGTGTATAAAACGAGAAGAATGGGTAATCCCTTTGGTTTCATTTCATTCGAATGGTTTGTAGTATTTTTTTTTCCTCACCATATATATATTTCTGTGGTGTTGTTGCTGCTGCTGCTGATGATGACTGCTGGCTTGTTGGCTTGCTTGCTTTCTCACTGCTGCGAGCTGGATGATGTTGCCTTGCCTTACTTTGCCTTGCCTCGTATAGTCTGCTGTATGAGAAGAGATATGTGACATGCTAACATGTGCGAGTCAACACGAAAGCGAAATAAATATGCGGTCTAGGTCAAGGTAATGTCTGCCTTACTGTCTACCATGGATTCCTTCCTCCTCGTCTATATAAACATATATATTCAGACTGTTATCTATATGAAAGTGGTCTGTTGATGTTGTTGATTCCCTGAAAGCTGAAAGGGAAGCAAAAGTGACGTAAATTGTTGTACAATAAACTCAGTCTTGACCTTTTTTTTTTTTCCGTTGTTTTTCTCATTCCTCAGTCCCAATGGTTATGTACCTTTTACATCGTTTAGACAGACGAAACGAACAAAAATTTTCATCATTGTCCATCTGAGCAGAGCAGCCAGTAAAGGGAAATTAATGGTTGAAATATTTCCGCATGTCTGAAAAACGTCTGGCTTGATTGAGATGGGTGGAAATGGGAAAGAAGGACCATCATGGCTATGGGGAGTTCAAACTTAATTGACTGTAAGAAAAATATTATTTAGAGTGAATGTCTGTGGTTTTCAGGATTATCGGGCTTAATGGTTTCTGTGAGTTTTTTTTTTGCGGGTTGTCTGGTAATATATATATTTTTTTTGTCGAGCAGCTCCGGAGCTGTCTAGTAATGTAAAGTTGTCTATTACGGACAACAGTTAATGAATAGTAATAAAAGTGTACAATTTTCACACAATTGTTTATCTGAAATGAGTTTCATAACAATTACCTCGTAAAAAACAAAAATTGTTCAAGCAACATTGCCGTCCATGACCTTTTCAAACGAACTATATATCTTCAAAGAACAATACTTGAACTAAATAATATGGTTATGTGCAAGAATGCGATATAAAAAATAAGTTCAGTTTCTCTTTGTTTTCATCAAGAATGTAACTAGTTGTTGTTTTTAGTTTAATCTTGATAGGTTTTTAAGAAAATATAATAAAAATAAACGTCGAACCGAGGGACGGATGAGACGCTTGGTGAGACTGAGAAACAAGTTTTTTTTTTTTGTATTTTTTTATTTTATATATTTTTGCATTTAATAAGTACAACATGTTGCAGAGAGATGGAGGCAAAAAGAACGTAGTATATAGGAGGAAAAAATAAAATATAAAAAAGATAAAAATAAATATCCCTATGAAATTCTTGTTTGAGAATGTGAGCAGAGAATGAGACAAAAAGCAGCAGCAACGGCAAGATGGAGGAAAATGAATGTGAAGAATATTTTTTTTCGGTTTAGAATAATAGAATAAAATTCAAACAAAAAATTGTATACTAACGAAGTTTCTGCAGAGTAATTGAATTAAAAAGTTTTCTAATTTCTCGCTTTTTCGTTCTCAATTCTTCTTCTTCTCTAATGAATTCTACTTCTTCTTTTCTAATGAATTCTTCTTCTTTCTCATTTTAATAATGATTTTATACAGATTTTTTTCTCAAAATTTCTTTTAAAAAAAGGTTGATAAATGAATTCTGATTCATTTTCCTCGAAAACCTATAAAAATTGTAATTAAAATATTATCTGTGTTCGCAGCATGAATAATCTGCTCATAAAAGTTCAACATCGACAAAAATATAAAGTAAATTAACGTAAATGTCTCGTAAAAGATAATTATGGGCATTGTATGCTTTTTTGGATGTCATTTGCTTATTAATGGAATTTTTGGGGATGCTTGGTGGACTGATTTCATCGGACCCTGTAATCACTGCTATTGTGTTGCAATTTCAATTTAATGAGGGTAATTGTTAATTTTAATTCATGAGGTGGTACTAGTTTTTTGACACGTTTCATATTAAAAATCATTGTTCGTAATTCCAAATTTCAAGTGTTCTTCAAATTACTATTGATTTAAAGTTGCCGGAGGCTAAGGGTTGTTACAAATTGAAGCAATTTGAAGGTATTCGATTTCCTTTGATTTTACCCTCAGGAATAAAATTTTTTTAATTTGCAAATTCCATAAAATCGATAAAAAAAATATTGATATAAAATTTTATTACTGAAATTTCTATTAAAAACCTGTTCCATTGAAAGATGCTTCCAATTGATCCACTTCTTCACAAATTAATTAAATCTTGTAAGGATAATTAAATTCCACCATTAATTGTTACTTCTTTAATAAAGCCTATTGTGTTTGATTTCCTTTCAGCATTTTTATTTTATTTTTAAAATCTAGTTATATTTGTTACGTCACGTGTCTCAATTTAATAATAATTTTTCTTGCTTCTGCCCTTTCAATACATTCTCAAAGTTCTAATCGAAAATGGTCTTTATATTTGGCAGAGAGTTTGTTTGTAATGCTTAGGATATAAAAAAATAATTGAATTACGGACAATATAAAATAAAAGCATTCGGATCTTTTTTACAATTAAAATACTATCTATAGTTGAAAAAACCCTAACAACCATTAGAGTGTTGCCGACAGAATAGAATTATTCCTAAACATTGCCGACTAAGTGGTGAAAACGTAGCTTTGTTCGTAGGGTTATTTTTATAAACTTTGTAGGGATTTCAAACTTGTTCATTGCTTACAGAGTAATGCTCATCTATAAAGAAGAGAGATGTAGCTAAGTTTGTGAATTATAGCAAAACTTGATAGAATCTAAAGCTTTCTAGCTTGTTGGCTAAGCTTTACTATCGCTACGAAACCTACTAACAAATTTAAAAACCATCTAGTAAATTATAAAATAATATTAAACAAAAATGTAATATTCAACAAGAAAATGCACTATAAGAGTGATGTGAAAAACGGATATAATCAAACAACAAAAGAGAATTGAATAATGGAAAAAATTACTATAGAGAGAAGGCAAAAAATGTAAAATAAAAATAAAAAATATGTATAATATATACATAAAAATATGTATACCAAAGTTATTACAATTTTTTAAAATTAATGGTCTCTTCGAGAGATAAAAATAATAACTTTAAACAAAATATACAACAACGACACAGGAAAAAACTCAGAGAAATAAATAACTCAAATATTTTTTATAGCATTTTTTCTTCCCATGGACTTCATTTATTATGCAGGTGGATTTTGCTTTTATTTTTCGCATTTTTGTATAAAATTTATTAGTTTCCATGAACAACAACAAAAAATATCCTTTTTTTGAGAAATTTAATTAATAGTATTCAGAAATTCCAAACATTTTAAGTGTTTGTTATTCTTTGTTATTAAAATTTTATTTTCATCCCCTTGGGGAAAAATTTACATAAGAAAATCAATAAATTTTTCTGAAAACTAAAAAGTTATATTTGATTTTATGAATTTATTTTCAAGATTTAAAATAACTAAGATAATATTAAATTGTTTTTAGATTTTATATTTGACACTTTTTTAAGACTATTGTTCGTAATGGCCAAAATCCATTCTTTGAACATTGCCGACAATTATCAAAATGTTGCCGACTTCTTATAAATTTTGAAAATTTTCATATTAACCAATTTTTAAGCCAGCTCCGACTACCTTTTTCGGTCTGATTTCCTTTATATATAATTATTTTAATGCTAGGAAGATGCTAGGATTTTAGATTATTGAACATTTTATATAAGACTACACTCAGAATAACAATTGCAGAAAAAAGGCAACCGTTTGTCAAAAAAGTGTAATTATTAGCACGCCAGCGTATCTGACAATTTTTGCTGAAAAACCCCCCCCCCAAGTTATTCGGCCGCCATATTGGAAATATATTTTAAAATCCTAACGGTAGCAGGTTTTTCTACAACGACTTTTTTTTCTATAATTTTTTAAAAAGTTTTTTTTATAACAATTTTTTTCTATAATAATTTCTACTTTTTGTCGTATTATTTTATATCCTTTTTCAATACGGAACAACAACGTTGAACGTCGTAGCTCTCGTCGACGGAGAAGTAGTACATTCTAATTAAAACTGAATCGATAGCAAAATAAACTTTTCAATATTTTTCCAGGGAAACTTTTTTACTTTCATAATTTTTAATTAAAAAAGTTTACTTTTGTATATTTGGCTAAAGGGTTGGGGGGTTTTGCTTTCGTTTAAGAGAAAGAAAAGTTTTTCTCGTGTGCTCGATCCTGTTCGATTCGGTACTTTTACCACATTAGCCATTCAAAATTGCGTGATTAATTCTTTCCAACAAAGTGTTGTCTAGTCATGTGGAATTTTGATTGCTTTTGGCTCCAGGCTTCGGTTCTGTGACTTGCATTTGGGGTTTACATTTAAGTGAAATTGATTTTATGAGATTTTGATTTTTACATTAAGAATAATGGTTGTGATTGACAGTTTCTTCGATTTTCGGTAATGTTCTTGCATTTTCTTTAATTAGATTATTTTGATTGATTGCGGTGAATTTGACATTTTTAAAATGTTTGTATTATACTATAGAATACTTCTTTGGGAAACATATATTGTCGGTAATTTTCATTATGAAATTTGTAAAAAAGTCATAAAAATATTCTAAAAATCCTTAAAATTGAATGATGCGTTGCCGCTAAAAAAAAATTCTCCACCTCAACGTTGCCGACAGTTAGTAAAATGTTGCCAAAGTGAAGTTATAATGCCAATGAAAGTTTTTATTCGATTGTTCGTCTCGTCTTGCCTTTCTGATAATATTACTAACTAAAATCAAAATGTTACCCCAAAATCTCTCAACATTGCCGCAAAATTTAATTTTCTAACAACATTGCCGAAAAGCATTGGAATGTTGCCGATAAATGTTCAACAGGAAGCAATTATATGTCTACCATGTCTACTATCCTACTATGCCTACTCCTCTAGGCTTTCTGATAATATTACTAACTAAAATCAAAATGTTACCCTAAAATCTTCCAACATTGCCGCAAAATGTTATTTTCTAACAACATTCCCGAAAAGCATTGGAATGTTGCCGATAAAACAACTGGAAACAATTATATGACTACCATACCTTAAAATTTTTTCGGTAAACCAAAGTAAGACACAATATTGACAGGAGATTGACATGGGTTGCTTTAATGAAAGGTTTATCAATTAATCCTTTGCTAATTCGTCTAATTTGAAGACAATTTAGCTACCGATATTTTCTCATCTCTTATTGATCTCCAACCTTAGCCATTTTGTTCGTATAAATACCATCTTCTCCATTACTTTCATTAAAATAAAAAAAAAATAATATAAAAACATTTCATGTTAAGTGTCACAACTTTAAACACAATCCCAGTTGAAACCACCTCTTTCAAGCCAACCCATGTCAAAGATTCCATTTATTAATCCAAATAGAATCTCCATGTTTTGCCATTTTTAATTAAAAAAGTTTTATTGAAGATAAGGTGTAAGAAGAAAACATGTGTGTCGTTTCACATTATCCATTGCGTGACTAATTGCAAGCCAAATACTTGTCTAGTCGTGGGTGACTAGTGATACGAGTCAGACCAAAGATTTACGGCAATAAATTTAAAATTCATTAAAAAAAACGACGGCCGAATTACTATGGGGTGGTTTAGGGCTTTTATTGTTCATATATTATTTTATATTTATTTTTTAAAGATTTTTTTAATAATTTTGAGAAATTTTTATTCTAAATATCTCATCCTGGGTGACTACGGACAAAAGCTGATAACATTCTTTATAAAATATATAGTCAGAAAACAGATGATTTTGGTTATTATAGCTTAAAACAAGAAGAAAATACACATATGGTGGAAATACCATATGAAATCTTGTGGCACGATTCCTTTAAACATAGAAAAGTACATTATTTTTGTTTTCAAAGCCGTCCATCACAAAACAGCTGATAGCTTTTATGACGCTTAAAAGAAGAAGAGATACAGCTGATTTCATAAATAGAAGAGTAATACTCTAATTGGCCATTATATTATCATTGATAATGAAATGAATTATAATATAGATTACAAAATCTAATATGAAGTTGACGAATACTAAAATATTGAAGACAATCGATTACGGCTTATTTTTTGGTTTAAAAAATACTACGGCAAATTTTTGTTCAGAATTTCAGAACAGAATTGGCGACGATCGGAGCAGACCTGTTGAAATGTTCGGCTTTGGCTAGCGTATTAAAAAGAAGCGACTTCAACTGGCTTTCGGCTACTTATAAATTTTTTAATTAACGATTTTTGAACGTACAAAAAATTTAAATTTGAAACTTTGGCTTCGGCTGAAAGTTTTTATTCGTTTATTTTCAGTTCAGCTATCAGGTCTGGTTCGGAGCTATGAATTATTTTTTTTTCGTTTTGCTCTTCAGTTTTAAGTTTGCCTATATGGTGACCCAGAATTTAGTTGCGAAATTAAGAAACGTCGACTTATTTCGCACGCCGACTGACGCACTGTTTTTTGCTTCAAACATGAAGTGAAAGACTGGAAAGAGAAGAGTAAATTTAAAAATCAGCTTTATAAGTCAGATAAAATTACCGATTTGAACAGAAATATCGGCTTCGACTAGCCGTTTTTTACAACGGCTTCGGCTAGTCTGGATCTTACATCATCCCGGGTGATTACGGACAAAAGTTATAAGTTTTTCAAATATGTAAAATGTAATTTCTATATATAAGGAGAAACTTGAAAATGTATCCTTCTCACCCATAGTGCAAAACTAAATTTATATAATGAAAAAAAAACTTAATTAAAATTCGGGATTTCATGCATTTTGCATTTTAATTCTGCTTCAACTTCTTCTTTTTTCCAATATACTCTTCTTCTTCTTGCTGGGAGATCGTTGTAGATTAATTTAAACAAGAACAAGTTCTTGGAAGTATATGCTTTATCTTTGATTGATTTGTAATACTGGGTGGTATAATTTGAACTTTATCTTGTCATGCGAATCTCATCCAAAGAAATTGCATCATAATTTTAAGTGTGTTTTCGCGTTCTTTGTAATTATTGCGGTCAGATTGAGATCTTTTCATACATATTTTTCAGTTACGAAAATGGCCGTTAATTTAAATTACACACAAAAATGAAACAAAAAGTTCAAATGGTGTTAATGACTTTTTTTCCAGTTTAGTTCAGTTCAATTATAATAGTTGAAAATGAAACTCGAAACTATAGCGAACTAACAATAATTCTCACAATTGCCAAGCAGAAAGCAAATAAATTTAAAATAAAATAAACTGAAATTTAAATTGAAGCCATCTTCCCACTCTCATAAATCAAATTTTAAAATGCAACAATTAAAATAAAGTCATAAAGTCAGGGAGGGGAGAAAGAAAGACACCTAAAATGAAGTAATTATGTTGTTTTGCCAAAAAGAAACTATAAAAAACTTCTTTTAATTGCACTCTCAGCTTTATGCGTTTTTTTTTCTTTAAAGCGGCCATGACCTTTTTTTCGACTTCTTCCACAAGGATTGAATAATTTCTCGCGAGTTGATGGGAATAAGAAGAGTTTTTTCGCTTTTATTTTGCTGCTGCATTTGAGCGGCTTGATTTTTAAAAATGTGGATGCAGAGAAAGACCAGGAGAGAGGAAACAGTAAAAAAATATACACAAAAGTATAAAATTCGCTAATTAAATTTCCTTTTTTTCCCTTATTTGTTACTTCTTCTTTCCAACTTCCATCCATCCTCCATCTCTTTCTCGCCTTCACTAACTCGTGTGCTTCTTTTCATCCAACACGAGGGAACGTTCATATTGGATACACTTGGGGAATATCTTTGGCTTTTTTGTTTTCTTGAGAGTAAAACAGAAAATTTTTAAACACATTTTGGTAAAGTTGGTAAATGAAAAGAGGAAATTTTCAGAAAAAGTATTACAAAAAGAGAAAATATTTTAAAGAAACTATTATTAGAAGAAAAAATGTCTCAATTGAGAGTAAATAAATATTTTAATTATGAAATGATTGGTGAAAGAGAACATTAGTAAAAAGTTGGTAAATAAAAAGAGACATTTTTAATTCTCTATAGAGAATGTCTTTAAATGGTTCTTTTCATCTAATTTTTTTTTACTTCACTTTCTCTTCATTTACCATCCTTTTACTAAACTTTCTCTTGTCCTGTAATTTGCTCTTTTTTTCATATACTATATTTTTTACCCTCTAAGAACAAAATATTCTAAGAAGTTAAAGAGAAAGCTAATTTTTTTGTTTTAAAGTTGGTAAATGAAGAGAGAAAATTTTTAGGAAAAGTATTACAAAAGTGAACATATTTTATGAAAACTATTAGAAGTAAAAATGTGTCAATTGAGAGTAAATAAATAATTTAAATTATATTTATACAAGCTATAAACAATAAATTTACCTCTCAGTGAAATCTACACAATATTTTTGTTTCTTGAAACGGATAAAATATACACCTTTAACAGAGATATTAAAATTAAATCAGAAGAGAAAAGAATGTTTGAAGAGAAAATAACAATTTCAACTCTTAAAGATTAAGAGAAGACATTTGTCATCTCTTAATAATCTTAACAGACTTATTTCAAACAATTTAAGAAAAACCTTAGCAGATCTTGAAATATAAATTAATTAGAAGAGAAAAATGTTTAAAGAGAAAATATCCACTTTTTAGCGAGTCAGAGAAGATTTTTTCACATCATATTTACGGACAGAGAGAGAAAACTGACAATAAAGAAGCAATAAACAAAAACTAAGAGAAAATAAAAAAATAAAGAGAACTTTTTATTCAATAATTATTTCCGACAACGGAGAATATATGCTTTTAAAATAAAGATTATGAAAAGAAAATAAATAAAATGAATGAAATCAAATGGAATATAAGAATTTTAACATTTAGAGAGTAAGAGAAAAGTTGTGTCCATCAGTTTAATAGATTTTTTTCAAAGACGTATAAGATTTAAGAGAAAACCTATTTGAAGAGAAAATTGTTTCTCAGACTAAATCCAAAGAGTATAGAATTTAGAAAACCTAAGATTTCTAAAAGTGTTCCAACCATCTCTCTTTCTGTTCGTTTTCTGTTTGGCTTTATTGCTGGGTTTATTGTGCTGTATGTGTCATAAAAATAAATTGTGATAATAAAATTATTTTTAATTGGATTAAAATGTATCTACAATTTTTCGTTCGCAAAAAAAAAAAGAAAATAATTAGTTCTTCTCTCATGTACATACAATATTTTCCGTTTGCTTTTTTCCTTGTAATATTATTTTCTGAATAATTTCCAAATTAATTAAACTAATATTATTTTATTTATAAATTTTGTATTTGTTTTCTTCCAGGTAAGCGAACTTTTCATTGAAATCTAAATGAGATTGGTAAATATGCATGGATATTCAAATAAAAATCGCAATAAAATTTTAAATTTGCAAAAACCAGAGAGAAAAAAAATCGTTTCGAAGTCGCGAAGGTTGTAAATTTAAATTTGTTTTGTAAACAAAGGGACAGGGTGATTTGGTTGGACTAGAATCTCTTGAATTACTGCACAGAAATTCAAGAGATGGGAAGATGAGAAACGAGTACAACCTGACCATTCTTTCTTAAGCTGTTCTGGATTCTTTTGTGTTGCGCTCGCCTTTTTTCCATTTAGTATATTTATAGTTTTGTCTGACATTGAAAAATGACTGGTCACGTTTAATGGCTTTTGTTTTAAACTAAAATGAAGATGAAGAGGAATATTAAGGATCTTCCATTGGAGTCATAAAATCGGAAAACTACTACTTTTGTCGATTTAGAATAGGAAATTATTGTGACATGTGGTGGAAAGTTTTACATTTGAGGAAGTTTTACAGATAGAAACTTTTATATTTAGCTTTTTATTTTGGATGAAATAGGCGTCATCAGTTTATATTTATGGTACGAGGCGCCACATTTGTTTAAATTTTGTGACTAATGGCTGGTGATAGACAATTATTTCGTAATAAATCTTTTCTATTACAGACTGTTTCTTGATGGTAATGCTGTTTTTGAGAATAATATTAAATATATCTTGTTACTTAATAATTTTATTTTAATAAATAATTTATTAGGTTACAGGACTTCTGATGTAAATTGACTTGAAATAAGAACATTGACAATGGAACGGCAAAGAAGGGCCAATGTTGATGATTTTATCTATTGAATTCCATTTGTAATTGGTGCTCTGAAAACTACTTTTTTCTTAAATTACTATTACAACTTTTTATATAAGAATCTTTGTGTTGAATCGGTAAGGAAGGACCAGCTTATATAAAATTTATTTAAAAATGGTAATGCTAAAAATAGATTGTACACTTGCTTTACTTTCTTTTTAAAAAAAAATAATTAAGAAAATTTATAATGGAACGGCAAAGAAGGGCCAATTTATATTTAATATTAATTAGATGGTGGGAATATCTTTATAGACTGAATTCTAAAACTATTTCTGAATAGGAGCTCTGAAAATTACCATTACAAAATTTTATATAAGAATCTTAATGCTAGACAGGTAAAGAAGGACATGCTTATCAAAAATTTATTTAAAAAAGTGATGTTGTACTGGATCCTACAGCTATTTCAGAATAATATATCTCAATGTTCATTCATATTCAAGCTAAATTCTATAATAAAACGGCAAAGAAGGGCCAACTAAACACATACAATACATTTACCAACAATCATTAAACAAAATATAAAACATATCAAAATTCTAAAATCTCAAGAATAAAAAGCTCGGTAAAAAATAGGCGTCTTCTATGAGACCAATTTACAAGACGAGGCGCCACATCATTCAAAATACGGGCGCCGCAATTCCCCAACCATTGAATAATGCATTTTTCATGTTCGTCAAGACAAGTTACTAATTAATAATCCTTTTTGCGTAGCTCCTTTGAAAATTTCCCTTAGCCTTCAGATTAAAGAAATATTTTACCATGCTTTAAGTAAAATAATAAATTTTAATAGAAATCTTATATAAATTTGAAAGGAAAGTTTTATTCCTCCCAATAAACAATAGCTTCCTTTGCAAAACTGCTTAAGACCTGGTACGTGCATGGATTTTAATATCCTTAAAATCCATTGTGTAAATTAGCTATTATTTTTAATTAAAAGTCATCAGAAAGTAATTAAAAAATTTAATTATTTTTTATGCCATCATCACATCTCTCACCCGTTCCTTTTGTTTTCATAATAACATTCACCAGCTCCTGCTCCTCATTCTTTTACCACCTCCTCGTCCCTCCGAACTCTTTTGGAACCCATCATCGAACATCCAAGCCATCCTTTCCACCCATTCTATAAGGATTTTTAGCTGGGTTGTGTGCATGTGTGCGAAAAACTTAATGTGTATATATATAAAATAATAATGGTGTGAGTAAAGAGAGCAGAGAGGCAAGGAGTGGGGAGGAAAGAATAAGCACAAAAAACGAACGAAACGAAAATTAACAATAAAACATAAAACACGTCTGAGGAATATCGATTTTTTAAATAATATAAAACCCCTATAGATGGAGCTACTGACACTTTGTGTTGTTCCTGGTCCTGGGATCATGTACTATGTTTTGCTACAAAAACCAACAACAATAAAAAAACAGTCCTGGGCCACACTATTCATGATGATGGAAAGTTCTTTTTTAGTAGTTCACACTATATATAGTATATATACTATGTTTATAGTATGTAAAACAACAAATGAACAAAAAAAATTGGAATAAAATAATATATTTTATTCACAAATACAGAAACATGGAACACGTTCGTACAAATAACAGTACATCCAACAGTTCATTTTCATTCATAAAAATACTATGATGACCTTCAAATAATCACAAACCCATCCTTTAACATCCAAATGAAATGAAACCAAACCATAGCAAAACCATACAAAACCAAAGCAACCCAATTGTCCTTAATCAAGGCCAAAAATGACCTTAATTCTTATTTTTTTGTTCGTTCCTCAGCTTTTCCAGCTTTCTTCTATCCGCAAGTCAATCTACTTAAAGGAATCCAAGAAAGGATACGGAAGAAAATCAATGGGAAAACCCCTTTGCATAAAGCTAAAGGGTATACAAACAACAAAGTCGGTCCTTTCTACCAATCTCAAAAGGATTCTCCTTTGTATTCCTTTGATATGGAAAAAAGTTGTCCTTTTTTTCGTCTAGCTCAAGTCTGAAACATAAGTTGTTCCTTCGCATTCAATTCAATGGGAAAAAATTCAAATGAAAAAAAAAGTAAAGTGAAAAGAAATGGAAAAAAAATTGTAGCAAAAAAATTTTATAGAAGAAAAAAAAAATCTTGACCAAGTCTAGTCCTGGTGCTGGTTCTCTGCACATTTCTATAATTTATGGATGAAAAATACATCTCCAACCCTTAATTCTTTCCTTCTATGTTGCCGATGATGATGATGCTGCTGCTGGAGCTGATGTTGTGTTTGTTGCTCGTTGGCTTTTTTTATGCTCGCTTTTTACTGCTTTTTTTCTGTATGCTGTATGCTGGGGAGAGTTTGGATGGCTGGCTTTCAGTTCTGTAATTTTCTTGCTGGATTGGATGGTATCCTGCGCAGAAAAGCTCTAGGAAGACGAACAACAATGAAAGGAAAGAAGTTTCCCAACTATTTTCAGCTCTTCCTTTTTATGTATTGGATTGTTGTGTTTTTAGTGTTTCCAGGGCGTTTTACGACATGAAATATTATGGAATTTGCTGTAATTTTACTCCACAACACAGAAAACTGAATAGAATTGAATACAATACAACACAACAGATCCTGCCTGGGCAACAACGACTAATCACTCGTAATTATGGATGGTCGGGTTTATTAAAGTTTTCTGTAAAACGAGATGGATTTATTTGGTGTCGGGGCACAGCCTTTGGTTAGGAATTAATTGAGAAGAATTCTAGGAGTGTGGGTAATTTTCACGGCTTTTTTGTTGTTCATTGAATTTATTTCACTTTTTTTTATGGGAAGATTTCTTCGTTTTTTAATATTTAAGGTACATGTCGGTAATCCTCAGATTTTTTTAAGTTCGAAAAAAAATCTTTAAACATAGTCAATGAACCCATTCGATTTTGAAATCACATTCCTATCATGAAGAATACTTCTTGTATAATATAAGTATATCATATATAAACTAAAACTTTTTCCGTGTTGACAATTCCCGAGATCCAAAGGTTTTTTTTATTAAAAAATAGCAAAAACAAAGTTATTTACTAAAAAAACAAATCTCATCATGAAAGCTGGAAGATGAAAGTACCACTTTCAAATATCCGCCAAAACACTAAAACTCATAATCATCAATAGCTCGGATAAAAACATGTTTACTTGTTGAAAAAAAAAAATTGCACCCCCGGAATTCGAAGCCTTAGTACTTCAAAATCACAGTCCTACAATAGAAATAAAAAACACCTTCACACACACAAAAACACTTTCCATTGAACAAAAAGTTGAAATTCAAACTTTTTCCATGTTGAACAATAGAAAAAAGAAAACTCAGATCCCAAGATTCAAAGCTTCTTCATTAAAAAATAAAAACTATCAAATCTCATCCCGAGTTAGAAGAAGAATCATCTTCAAAAACACCGTGAAAACACCAGAACTTATAAACACCAAAAGCTGGGATACGAAATGTGTACTTGCTGAAAGAAAAAAAATTACACGCCCCAGAATTCCAAGCCATTCTATTTCAAAATCACAGTCCTACATAGGAATAAATTAAAAAAAACACACCCAAATACCAAAAAATTCAAAATTGTTGAAAAATATAAAAAAGAAAAATGTAGATCTCGAGATTCAAAGCTTCTTCATATTAAAATAGCAAGCACTAATCTTTTATTTACAAAAAGAAGCTCATAAAGGCTAGGGAGCTTTAAAAAGACTATTGAACAGAAACTTGAAATTCAAATTTTTTCCATGTTACAAAAAAAAAAGCAGGCTCTTCATTCAAAGCTTCTTCATTAAAAAATCGCAAGTAAAAAAATAATCTACTGTTCCGAGATTCAAGCCTTCTTCATTAAAAAAAAACCGCAAATAAAAATCATTGAATCACAAAAATAAAAAAAAACCTCAAGCATTGTACCAAAAAGGAAATTCAACCATTTTCCATGTTTAAAAATAGGAAAAAAGAAAACTGCAGATCCCGAGATTCGAAGCTTCTTCATTAACAAATTGCAAAAAAAAAATATTATTTAAATTAGCAAGTAAACATTATTTACTGACAAAGAAAAGCTCTTTAATCTTAAAGAAATTGAAATTCAAATTATAAAAGACAAAAATAATCTGCAGGTTCCAAGATTCAAACCTTCATCATTAAAAAATCGCAAGTAAAAGACATTTACAAAACAAAAATAAAAAATCTAAAAAAATTCATCCCTAAAATTAGAAGATGAAAGTATCCCTTTCAAGTATCCATCGAAAACACCTTCAAAAAGACCATTGAACCCACCAATATCAAAAGCTGACGGTCGTCGACGTTTTGTTTCCCCCAAAAAAAGTAGTACAAATTAATTTTCTAAAAAAATACTTGTAATATTTGTGCTTTCCACTTAATAAACTCTTTGGAATTTTCTCATTTTATTGAGAAAAAAACGAAAAAAAAAACTTGCAAAAAAATACGACGATGATTGTTTTGGTGGTATTTGAGGAATATGATGTGTTTGTAATGCTGTTCAGAAATGCATTGTTGTATGAGGAGGTTGCACATTTGGGTGTGGGTGTGCTGTGCAACGTAGGGCAATGCAACGCAATTGTTGTATATTCTTTTCCAACGTTGGTGCTGTCATCGTAGCCGTTTTCTTCGGGCATTTCCAATATCCCCTGCAGCAGGAAAGGAAAACGAAATGAAACAAATAAAAAAAAACTCACACATAGAAGTAAGAAAAAATAATAAAAAAAGACAAACATTGCATTAAAAACGAAGAAAAATGAAAATATCAGCGAAAACAAAATATTTATTATTTTTCCCTTTGTTTACTTTTCGTTTGGCTATCTTGGAACGTAGAACAACACAGGCATGGCAACCGTACCATGTTTCTGTGAAGCAACCTCAAACATCCCAGCCTTCCTTCTTCCCAACCCAGTCATCACATCGAATCTTCTCCTCCCCAGGCTGAGTCAACAAGAAAACAAGCAATAAGAAGAAATTGAAATCGTTGAGGTTCATGGTTCTTTGCTTTTATTGAATGTAAATAAAATATTATTTTTTTTTCTTCATTCGATTCGTTTATATTCATTTTCAAGAATACTAAATGGATTTCGAGTTGGACTCACAGAATATTTTCTTCAAGGTTTTTTCGATTTAAATATTTAGTTTTAGGAGTAATTGAATAATTATGGTAAAATTCCTTGGCAAATTTTCATAAAATTTTATTTTCAATAAAATTTGTCTCGAAGTATAAATATTTGTTTTCCAGGGAAAATGCTTTACTTGCAAATTATACGAACTTAAGATTTGGTTTGAATTGCATAGTTTTAAATAATTGTGGGTAATTGCCACATTATTATTAAATTCTAGGACATAAGAACATTACATTTAAGGATTCTCTTTTCTAACCATATAAATTAAAAGATCTTCCAATATGTTATTCATATCTTTATATCCAGGATTCTTTTCAGCAGATTCTTAGTAAGAGTAATATTCTGACTAATAAATGTATTATTTTAAATTTTTGATCAGCTGTTTGCTAACAGAGATCAGTATTTTTTGTCATAAATCAGCTGTTGTTTATCTAAGATCAGCTGTTTTCGAAAATGTGTTTTGTTTTTCATTGACTGAGTATTTCAATTTTTTACTATTTGTAATCAGCTGTTTGCTAACATATATTTGTAGTTTGTAAGCATAAATCAGCTGTTTTTAACTGAGATCAGCTGTTTTCGAGAGTATTTCTAATTTTTATTATTTGCGAACAGCTGTTTGTAGCTAAATCAACTGTTTGCTAATAAGATCAGCTGTTTACGATTTGTAATCAGCTGTTTGCTAACACATATTTTTAGTTTTTAAGCATAAATAAGCTGTTTTTTAACTGAGATCAGCTGTTTTCGAGAGTATTTCTTATTTGCGAACTATTCACTATTTGGAAACAGATGTTTGCCAAAAGAGATCAGTATTTAGTTAGACTAAACCAACTGCTTGCAAATAAATTGCTAATAAAATCAGCTGTTTTCGAGAGTTTTTTAGACTGAGTGTTTCTATTTCATAGACTGACCATTTCTATTTCTAATACAAAAATTCTTGCTTGAAACATGTTAATATCTTAATTCTAAGTAGATTAAACGTGTTTCCGGGCAAAACTTTTCGTCTGTTTATGATAATGGATAAGTTTTAGTTTTACTTTTCCTACATCCTATAGACCTCAATCAGCTGTTTAATATCAAATTTTGGATAACTGTGAGAAATTGTTTTGAGAGGTAGGCACAATATTATAATACTATCTCTACATAAGTAGATGCCTTAATAGTGGTTTCTTTTTATATTTTACTGATTTCCCAACTATTTGCAATCACATGTTTCCTAACTGATATCAGCTGTATCTGTCAGCAGTGACAGACCTACAGAGTTTAAGATTTGTTTTTCATAGCTGTAGTATTACTATTGTACCCATTTATCCTTGCTCACCTAAGCAATGGCAATTTGACCCTATACCTGCTTACGAGGAGAGAGAGCTATAGTGGCTTTCATAACCATGGTGAAATATATTCTGTAGGTGTATAAAATAATACCCTAATATTCAATTATAAACCAAATCTGAGTAGTTTCAACAATAATTGAACAGTCCCCAAAACAGCATTACAATCAATCCATAAAATGTTGAAAGAACAAGTGCTGCGTCATTTCTCCTAAAACATAGACCCTTCAGAACCACCAGACAAATTCAATAAGAAACTTCTTTCTCTAAATTCCCATCGAAATAATCCATCATCATAACTTCAATTACCCCCTTGACCCAAACTATCCCACACAAGAAACCTCAACCCTTCCCAACAAGCGTCGTCGGAGCGAGCAAGTTGAGTTGAGTGAGGTAGTTTTCCCAGAAGGGAAATTTTTCAAACTCAGCTCGCTCTTTTCCATTCAATCCCCAAAACAATAAAATCTCAATAAAAACACAAAACAAAACGTTTTTCTCTTAGAAGCGCGCATAGAAAGGAGAGAAGAAGAAAAGCTGAAAATGAAAATTGTTGTTATAAAAGCGGGAAAAAATGCCGGCAAAGCTTCTTCTTCTCTTTCTGCTGATATTTACTATAAAAGCTCAAAAAATAAAATACCACCACATGAAGAATTTTCCATCCATCCAACCATCCGTACGTCCATGATTTTATCCATCCATTACCAACAACCCCGATTAGTTCGTATTTTGCAGCGGTCGATGGCACATTACTTCTTTCAGTGTAGTTGTATCGGCTCGAACGACACTACACCATCTACAAAAGAAACTAAAAAGTCTTTCGTAATAAGCTAGTATAGCACTCATACAATCAACACATTCATGTAGTTGTGCCGTCGGTTTTTTCGTTTACGTTTATTTTTCCACGTTTTTTACTTACAATACCAAGACAGACCAGGAGGAGAAGTGTTTTCTAGCTGGCGCTTTGTTGGTAGAGGTTTATCGTAGTATGAAGTTAGCTGGCAAGCAAAGCAGCCAGCCAGCAAGCCAGCAGAGAAGAAGAAGATGACGATGATAAAGTAGAAGAAGAAAGAAAGAAGAAAAAAAAGTAAGCAAAAACTAATTTTATATTTCGGCTTCGGGTTTTTTTCGTATTTGCTTGATACAATACAATCATTCTGTAGTCGCGATTCTTCGAGGACTAAAGTGCACTTTGTTGTTTCGTAAACGTTAAAAAAAAGAACAACACAAAAAATTTAAGTTTTTTAAAGGAAAAAATTTTGTTAAAAAATAGTGCGTGATTTTTTCGAAAAATATCAAAAAAATTAAGTAAAAAAAATTGAAATTAATTAAAATTGATGGAAAAAGATAAATAAGAAGAAAGTTAATTGTGAGACAGTGATTTGGAGTGATTTTTTTTAGTTGGAAGGAAGAAGAAGTGTTTTTATTGCATAGAACAAGAAGAAGCAGCAGAAGTTGTGGGAGGGAATTTCAACTTTTTTGTGTTCGGTAAATTTACATTTTATTATATATATTTTTTTTTTTAAATATTTTCTTGGAAAATAATTACATTCTATAGTTTATTCGAGAAAAATCGATTTTCTTATATATTTTGCTGTTTTTTTTGTTGGTAATTCTCTATAGCGAAAGAATAGTCTCTTTGAACAATAAATTATAAGAAAAAAATAAAGAATTATAATAAAAATTGTATGCAAAGCTGGTTGGTAATAAATTACAGAAAGTTTTATCTTTGACGTGGAATAAAGCAAATAAATTCACCGAAAACCACCACCACTTTAGATATCGCTGCTTTTGGCAGTATTTATGTTCTTCAGCCACCCTGATTTCCTTTTTGTGTGCTCAGTTCTTCAAAATAATAAACTCTACAAAGAAGGAAGGTGAAATTTATTTATCATTAAATCGAAGACACTTGAAAAAGGATATTTGGTAAAATTAGAAGTTTCAAACATTTCAAAATATCATTCGAAATTCGATAGAAATAATCAAGCACGGGAGTTCTTAATTCTAATTTTTCAAAAAATTATGAAAAATGATATTTATCATCATCTGCTACGAGCTTTTACCATCAATTATTAGAAAACATAAAAGAACAATAGATTTTAGTCATAAATTAATAAATTCCACAAAAATATTTAAATGGACTTCTTAAAATATCAGCTGTTAATAATCCATCCCATGCTTTTAATGTAAATTAGTAAAAACAATGAAAAAAATTTTAACAATTCATGCTAAAGCACTGACTTTTCTAAGTTCTAGCAATCATAATAATAAATCAGCTGTTTGTGAGAGATACTCATTTAAAATCCAGCTTAGATTAGCTGTTTTTGAGAGATACTTACTCAAACATTTCGATAAAACTATTAAAACATAAAAAAACAAAAGATTTTAGTCATAAATTAAGAAATTCCACAAAAATATTTAAATGGATTTCTTAAAATATCAGCTGTTAATAATCTAGCCTATGCGTTTACCATCTAATAATAGAAATACTTAAAAAGTTCAACATACATTTTTCAATTATGGATGGTAAAAACAAAAAGCTGGTTAGCTGGTTAAAATCCAGCTTGAATCAGCTGTTTTTGAGAGATTTGTAATCCAGGCTATACTTTTACCATCAAGTAAAAGAAACATTCAAACATTTCAATAAAACTATTTTAATTATTGATGACAGAAGCACAGGATTTTCAAATGTCTAACATTAAGTAATAAATATATATGGTCAGCTGTTGTGAGAGGTACTCAATTGTAATCTAGCCTATGCGTTTACCATAAAATAATAGAAAAACTTAAAAAGTTCAATACAAATATCTCAATTATTGATGGTAAAACAAAAAGCTGTTTGTTAGAGATACTAATTTAAAATCCAGCTTGTATCAGCTGTTTGTGGGAGAAACTAATTTGTAATCCAGCCTATGGTCAATCCATCAATGAATTCCATAAAAAATCTTAGAAGTTGATGATTTAAAAATAAAATTCGCAATCAGCTCTTTTAAAATCTAGCTTTTCCGTCAACAATTGAAATTCTTTATTTTAACAATTTCTAATACAAATGTATAATTATTTTAAATCCATCAGCTACAACAAATCAATAAAAAATTTCCTTGAGTGTACCACCCCAAGAAAAGTGGATTGCACCACTGATTCTATTGATTTTATTTCTTGAGCTCTTTTGGAATTTCTTGCTTATTTCGAGCAAGTACAAAAAAGTATGGGGTTGAGAATACTTTTAAACGATTTTTAAAGAATACAATTTAAATCAAATTTAAATTCCAAAATTTAAAGGCATTAGTCATTTTTTTATTGATTCATAGATAAGATAATTTTGAACAAACAATTTCATTTATAATATTTTAGTTTGTTATCTTTTTATAAAATATTGTTTGTAATTTTCCTTGATTATTCATTAAAATGTCTTCCAAAAAAACCAGTTCCAAAAAGGATTAACATTCTTTCATTAACAGGATTAGGGTTCAAATTTATTGTTTCTGGATTACTTTGTAATCCTTGAAAGACTTTTGAATGTTAAATGTATATTAAGAAAAAGTAAATTAATTTGATCGTAAAATATTTAATTAGTTTTTTGTTTGGTAATGATAAATAAAGTCTAATAGAAATTACCATCAATTCTGGAAGATTATAAAATATTTTCTCAAAATTAAATTCACAGAAAATTACTCCCAAAACCATGTAATCATTTAAGAAAACTTTTAAGACATGCAAAACTCTATTGTTAAAGAAATGATAAGCAAAAAAGTTGCACATTAAAAATGCATCAGCAAAATAATAATAAATATAATTTATAAAAAAATATAAAAATAGAGAAAATAAATTCGCTATTCCGCAAATTTCCAACAAAAAAAATAAACAGTTTATTTATGCTAATGTGCAAATGAATTCAATTGGATTTGTGTGGATACTTTTTAGGGTAACGTAGACTTCTTGGGAAGTTATTTAGAAATAATTCTAGAAAAAGTTGAGAAGTTATAAGCTTTCTTAGTTGGAATTTTTAAAGTTATTGTCAGGTAAAATGTATTTTTAAATTTCCTTGAGGTTTCCAAAAAGACCCTACTAGTCAGGGTTACTCTCTTCTAAAACTTTGTCACTTATTCTAAAACTAAAAATTGAGAAGTTATTTCAGTTTATTATTTTTAATTATTGTGAGGTTAAGTTGAAATATGGTTTTGTTGAGGCCTTAGATAGACCCTATTAATACAAATAAGGAGGGTACTGTCCTTCTAGCTTTTTTTGTTTCCTCAAAACAGCAAATGTAGCTATCAAATGTTTTATGATGATGATTTATATGAATTAGGAATTTGCTATCATATAAAGCTTTATAATATATTAGGGTTACTCCCTTCTATAATTGTAATTTATCTTAAAATTAAAAAGTGAGACATTATTAGAATTATAATTTCATTTTTTTAATTATTGTAAGTTAAAGATGAATTTTCTAAAATATCTTGTTTTGAGGACCAAAAAGACCCTAGTAGTGCGATTTTGGAGGGTACTGTTCTTCTATTTTTTTTTTTGCCCAAAAGACAGTAAAAGTAGGTTTCATGTTTGCGTTTCATTTTTCTGTCATTAGTTAAGAATTTATTATCTGAAAAAATGTTATGGTCGTTTAGGGTTACTCTCTTCTATACTTTGTAATTTATATCTCTTTCTATTCTTAGTAATAACTTCACGTCCTATTCTATTTTATAATGCTTTCATAAAGTTTCAGTGACTTACTCTTCCTATAGCAACTATATACCTTCACTTCAAATTTCTTAACCTCAATGCCAGAGTATTACCCACAATCCCCTATACAAATATTTTTTTCATTTAAAGTTTATTTTTTTATTTCATTTTAAATATATTTCTGCAATCAGAAGTTCTTTGCCCCGCAATCAATTTCCGGTAACACTCGGCGTGTTTTGCGTTTGCATGACATACCAAATATATAAATGCCGGTATACGTATAACATATATGTGGTATACATATATAAGTCGTCACTCAGCCTGCAAATCACTCTCTCTATTTTTGGATGACGTACATTTCGTGTATTTATTCGATGAATGAATGAAAAAAAATTACTAACAAATATAGTATACAAAAACAAAAAAATAAAATATTCTTTTTTTTTTTGTTCGTAATTTTACTCAGCAGTTCTGGTGTGTTTTGTCTGCGATAATAAAATCACAATGTTGTTTGGTTTGTGTTCATGAGTCACATTGTATGAATTTGACTTTTTAGGTTCTAGTTTTCTTTTCGTGATTTTTGTCCATAAACTAACTAGGTATTCAGAGATATTATTTTCTGATATGTATAGGGGGGCTTCCATTCAGGAGTCATTCAAGAATCGTCATTCAAGGGCATTCCCCCTATATTAAGATGAATAATATTTTTGCATGGCTTTTGCATTCAAGAGACATATTTTGTCTGTAATGCTCATAGCTTCTATAATACTAGAGTTAGTTTCATTTCCTAAAAAACTTCCTACTAGAAAAGATTCTCCAACCAGAAAGTATGTTCAGAAATTTATAGAGTTACTTTTTGTTTTATGACACTATTATTATCACCAGTGACTAAAATTGAAAAAAAAAATAGTTTTTTCAACTCCTAGAAAACTCCCTGCCAGGATATTCTCCCTACTTCAAGGACCAAGAAAGTATGTTCAGAAATTTGTAGTTACTTTTAGCTTGCTGATACTATGATATTTTAGTTTCTTCAACTCTTAGAAAACTCTCTACCAGGAAAGATATTCTCCCTACTTCTAGGCGGGGTGTTGCGCCGCGACCCCCCCCCCCCCCCCCCCCCCCCCCCCCCCCCCCCCC
>HF697351.1:23260-33446 GCA_000341915.2 Megaselia scalaris
TCATTTTCACTATTTTGAATCTTCTCATATGTATAGAAAAATTAAGATTTTTCTTTGTCTGCTCACATTTTATTACAAAAGTTATGTAAATCTCAAAAAACAGATTTATATTTTTGACACCGAGTCTTCCAATTGTGGAAGCTTACTTCTCTTTCTAAAACGTTTCCTCGTTATATCAACGCCATCTATTTATCATTTTTACTATTTTGAATCTTCTTATGTGTATAAAAAAATTAATATTTTTCTTTGTCTGCACACATTTTATGACAAAAGTCAGGTAAATCTCCAACAGATTCATCTAAAAAGCCAGCTTGATGATGGTTGGTGAGGAAATAAGAAATCATAAAGGAAGTTGTAATTGAATTACTGGATTCTTTAGAACAAACTGAATCTATTTTATTCTTTCTTCCTTTAATTTTCATCATGAAAATGTAATTTTCATTTTCCTTTCTATCCAATTAAATTCTCGTTCCATCGTTGATGTTGGTCTTTTTATCTCCTCGCTTGCTCTATATTTAGTTTTATTTAACGAAAAAAGAGGATCAGAACTCAAAGATGCTGAAGAAATTCAAAATGATAAATTTTTTGACATTTCCTTGCAAAAAAAAAGTTCCTTGTTGAACAAATGAAAAGCCATCTGTTCATCTGAAAAATTGAATAATATTTTGATTTTATGTTTATTTTTTTGTTTTATTTTCGAAAACGGAAGGAGATTGGTTTTCATCCTTATGCATTTTAGTTTCTCGTATATGTTTGTGGTTTTGTGGATAATGGATTGCTTCTGTTCTGATGAAAAAGGATGTCATGAGTAAGTGGTAGCAAATATATTGAACTTTACCAGGGGGTTGATGGTTCTTCTCTATTCCATATGGAACTTAATTTACAATTCTTATTGATAGTAATCCACAATTCTATATGGTATTACTTTTGGTTAATAGCATCTTTGTATGAGGGATACTTTTATCAAGATTAGTTCTAACGAAAGGTTAAGAACTTTAACTCGTCAGAAGTCATGATACTTCTAAAGCTATCAGGACATCTTAAGCGATTCTTTTCGGGATGTAGCATGAACCAATTTTCCAATTAAGCACATTTTACAAAAAAAAATCTATAGATTTAGAAATTTTGCACTGAAAAGTCAATATGAAAATTCTTGATCAGTAAAACAGGAAAAGGAACAATTGAGTTTACGGCTGCGACCAACTTCAAGGGAGCATGTCATTTCTTCTGGTGATTGGACACATAATCATCTGAGCATTCTGACCAACGTACTCAAATTTTAAAATATAATTCCATTTTTCCGCTATCATTATTTCCCTTTTCCTTTTCAAAGCGACATAAGAGATTCTCAGTCACTCACTGTTTGAAGGTACTCAATTTGGTAGCATGAGTGGAATGCTTTAGAGTAACTTAGAGAGTATAATCTCTCACTCTAAAAAACTTAATGTTACTCAATTATGCTTCTAAAGATTTAAAAAAAAGGCAAACATAGACAAACATCTATTAAATACTTTTCCTGAAACTATAAAATCACATATGCCTTGTCAGCCAACAACCCACATAAATCATTCAATTACTCCCAATTACCGCATACAAAACCATCTCTTAACCTTGACATATAAATGTCGTCAAGAAAATGACATTAACCGCAATGCATCTCAATTTTCAGTTAGAACGTGAGAAATTAAATTTTGAATTAAAATCTTAACAAAACAGTTCCATGGGAAACTTCCGAAAAAATTAATTTATAATTGCAAAGCACAAACAATATCTTGACTGGGTAAACCTAAAGTTAAGAGAAAACTTTTAGTAGTTACTGCCATAAATAACGATAATTTCTCTATTTAAAATATACCCTCTTCTTTTGGTAAGACAGATCATAAAGAGAGTATGTTTAAAATAGGAGGAAAGGTAGTTTCGTAGTTTTTGTACCAAATCCCTAGAACCTAAAAGTTTTTTTTTGTCTACTGGAACAATGGGGTTTATTGTTTTAGAACTTCATTTAAAATCACAACAGCAAAAAGTTTCTCTTTCTTTTATTTAAACAACTTTTTGTTTCCATTTATTCAGCATTTTTACAATGGGAGTAAATGTGAGGAAGTGAGGGATTTAATGGTAATTATTTAATGTGGGTGGGTTGGGCGACATCAGCGACGACATCGTAAATTACTCAAAATGTCGTCCGCGGGTAATTAAAAAAATGTTGTTTAGTTTTGTGGTTTCCTGGTTATCTGTTTCTTTTAGAAATGGGAATTAGCGAAAGTGGTTTGGATATTGAAAGTAATTGAAGGATTTAATTAGGGACATTTATTTAATTACTAGGAAGTTTTGTTTGCTTCAGATTCAATTAGTGGTATAATTTATTTTGAAAAGTGACAATTTTCACTTTTACATTGTCGGGAAAAGTTTTTTTTTTTTTTAATTTTAGTAATTGAACATTGCCTGACAAACATTTTGTTGTTGCCGCATAAGTCATTTCTTATCTTTAGAATTTAAATATTGCCGATTAAGGTTTCATTGTTTCTAATTCAAGTGGTGGCTGTTAGTCAAAAGTGAACGTTGCCGAACAATACTTCTTTATTGTTCTTTGCCTTAGAAATTAGATTTTAGCTTTAGTAATTGAGCATTACCGGACAAGCAGTTTTTTTTATTCCATTTTGATTTAGTAAATCACTTCCAACATTGCCGCAGATTTCTTTTGGATTTCAGCAATGCCGACTCAGTTGTTAAGAAATTGCAACATTGCCGGATAAATACTTTCTTAGCATTTTTATTGAATAATCTCAGACAACTTGGTTTTTAATTCTTTTTATTTTAAGCATTCGCAAAAAATGTTTTTTTTTTTGAAATTGGAATACAAAAGGTTTGCATATTGAAAGTAATTTAAAGACTTTTTTTAATTACTAGAGAATTTTGTTTGCTTGAATATTAATTGCAAAATTAATTGAGAAAAGACCTTTGTTTTTAGTAATTGAACATTACCAGACAAACTTTTGCTTGTATTCTTTTCTATTAAATTTGTAGTTGTAAAACACTTTCGACATTGCCGCACAAATCCTTTCTTATTTTTAGAATTCCAATATTGCCGATTCAGTTAGTAGAAAAATTGCAACATTGCCGGACATATATTTTTTAGAAATTTAAGATTTACCAAATAGTTTTAACGTTCCTTTTTTTTGGAATTTAATGAAATCAGACATTTTTTTAATGCTTTTTATTTTAAGTTAGTAAAGCACTCGTAACATTGCCGCACAAATCCTTTCTTATCTTTAGATTTTCCATATTAACGTTTATAAACTTTTCTATTACTTCTAATTTAATTGATGAATATTGGTCTAAATTGAACGTTACCGGACAACTTTTTTTATTTGAAAGGATGTAATTTTCAGTTTATATAAAAATTTAGCAAATGAAGTTAGCTTTTGTAACATTGCCGGTTAAAAAAAAATTTAACGTTGCCGAATACTTTTTTCTTCTTTATTGATTACCGAACAAACACTTTCCTAGACTTAAACATATTTTTGCGCTATCAACTTTTCGTTATTTAACTTTATCGAATTTCGAAAATAATCATTGCCGGACAACCTTTCTTCGCTTGTCAAAAGAGCAGTCGCAACATTGCCGGGCAAAGTCTTTTGTGTTTAGTAAAATGGATATTGTTTGCTATCTTTGTGATTTCTTCTAATTTTTATAGCTGATTTCCAGTTTATATAGATTATAAAAATACCAAATACAAAGTCTATAAACACTTCAGACCACATACTTTTCCAGTTCATATGGAAAACCCCATCCGTAAACCGCAAACCACAAAAATGATCAATGCGATGTAAAGAACTATAAACCAGCTTAGGAAAGATCAGGCGCACAAAGTCACTGGGCCATCAAATTCTATAAATAAATAATCAAGAAAAATGTGTTTAAAACAAGTTGCAGTGCATTGAATTGCTTTAGAAAAATTGCAAAGCAAAGCAAAACATTGCACTTCGCACTCTTTTAATCACTAGAAATTCTAGTGGGATAGGAGGAAGCTAAAAGCTAGAAGCAAGAAAAAGAAATTTACGCCTTTTTATTAATAAGTAAAACTAAATTATCATGCTTATCATGGAGCTGATTTTGCGATGTTTGTTCAAATTTCGTTTCCGGCTTATCTGAACTATGCGAAGCAGGAATTCCTAATACATATTTGTAAATATTAACATCAGTGAAATTTTGTTTTCTACATGAATCGTCGACAACAAAGACATTTTTTAGTTGTGTATGAGACGAGACTGAGTGACAAAGGCGCCTGCCTTTTGTGGATCAGCCAACCAGCTAGTCAGCCAGAGTTTCCTTTTACATCGCCCACCTTCTAAAATTTGCATTCTTTTGTGACATGGAATAGAACATAGCAAGCATGTAAATGAAAATTGTTTGTAGGATGAACAAAGGTAGAGAGAGAGACATATTCTAGACTGGGTGTAATGAATAGATTATTCCTTATTCTGAAATAATGGGATTATTCTTTGATGACTTTGAGTTTCAAATCTATTCAAGTGTAATAATATTGTAAGCATTGATGGTGACAAAGAGGAGGCTGTGGACAGATTATCTTATTAATTTATATTACATGTCTATATAGATATTATAATCTAGCAATTACCCTTTTACATTACTAATGAAAAATGTTGAGTTCAATGTTGCCGGATTGTTTAAAAAACTTTGAAGTGTTGCCGAATAAAGAATACAATAATGTTGTTAAAGAATAATTACATGATGTTGTATAGTGTTTAGTAAAAAAAATTATGTTGCCGGAAGGTTATAAAGTTATTACAGCATTTCCGACTGCCGTCCTTTTAATTTAAGTTCCATTTATACAACATTGCCGACTACAGTCACTTTCATTGGAATTATAAAAATATGTTGCCCAATAGTTACAATACAATGACAACATTGCCGTCTCCAGATAGTCTTAATATTTTTTTTCTTATATTTTCATAGTTGGGTAAATTATGTCATGTTCATATCTAAAAATAAACCTTCCCTAATGCAATAACAAGCCTTTCTTATCTTAATTTAAAAAAAAATAATGCACATTGCCGACTACAGACACTTCCATTAAAGTTATAAAACGATGTTGCCGATTAGTTGCAATATAATGCCAACATTGCCGACTTCATACAGCCTTTTAACAGATTTCTTCTTATATTCTCGTAGTGTGATTAATGATGTCATAGGAAACACAAGCCTTATTCCTATCTAAACTAACACGACCTCAATAAAACCACAAGCCTTTCTTATCTTAATTTTGGAAACATGTCAGAAATCAGTTTTATAGAAAATGTGGAAGAATAAAGTCGTGTTTTTAATTTTTTGCCTATTTTTTAATAAAATAAGTTCGAAAATTGAATATGAATTCAAATACGATGTATTCCGCCATTCTTCATATATTTTGGAATCGAAAACTCAACCAATTTCATTGAAGTTTACTTTGTGTCACTTCAAATTTCAGGATGACATTTTGGGAAAATACATAAACCTCGAAAGTTTGGAGTTTAACGAATGCCATTTTTATCATCCAAAGACATCCAAACAATTAGCTTTCAACAATCTAAAAAAACTAAAGCATTTGAAAATGAGAGCGAATAAGTATTTTACACCATTTTTCATTGGAAATACTACTTTTCAAAATAACACCGAATTGCTTGGATTGGAGTACAGCGGATCAAACAATAAAGATTGGAAAGAGTTGGGACTAGCTTTCAAGAACTTGAAAACATTGAATTACCTAAACTTCTCCGATAATTCCATTGAGACCTTGGAAAAGGGAATATTTCAAAATAATACGGAACTGAAAACGCTAGATTTATCATGGAATAAGCTTACAAGATTTAGAAGAAATATTTTTCAATCTAATAAGAAACTTGAAAAGATAATTTTAAGTCATAATAAGCTTGAAACAATTTCTAAGCATATTTTTAAAGGACTTTTTGGATTGAAATATTTGGATTTGAGTTATAATGAAATCAGCTCGCTAAGCAAGGACGCTTTTGAAAATTTACTCGTGCTTAATTACTTGGATCTTGGGGTTAACAAAATCAAGATAACTGAAAGCCCATTTCAAGCTTAAAGCAATTACAATATCTATCATTGAAATCAAATGGTATTGAAAAAGTTAATTTTGATTTCTTAAATGCACTTTCTAGCCTTAATTTGAATGGTAACAAATTAGGAACATCACAAATAAGTAGTATCAATTTCAACACGTTGAAAGAATTGAATCTCGAAAATAATAATCTTCAAAAAATTGATTTTTTGATGACTTCCCAACTGGATAATTTGGAAAAGCTTTACTTAGGATCCAATAATATCCATGAAATTTCTGACTATGCTTTTGAAAAATTGACAAAACTTCGTGTTCTTTCATTGGTGAAGAATAAGGGAATTTCCATTGCTTCAAAGGACATTTTCGGTAATTTGAATAACGATGTTTTGGAAAAGATCGAACTTACAAAAGGCTCTGCTAAATTTGGCAATGAAGCTTTGGATAATGTTGACGAAGATAAAATTGTTTACTTGTAATTTCTGTTTAATAAAGAATTATAATGTTTAGATTGCAACTGAATTTGAACTGTTTTTGTACTTTTATATAGGTTGAGTTAAGCTGTCTTTTCTAGTCTAACGTGGCATTATCCATACATATCTATTTGGGAGACTCTTGTCCTTTCTAAAGCTTAGCATTTACATACAATGCGTATTATGACATCCCAAGTCATCAGTGTTAAATAAACCTAGTCTTTTGTCATGTTTTTCTAACAATGTGTCCAGTTCAGGTCACCACATTTGTTGTTTTATATACTTAAATATGTGATCTTGTGAATGAAAGTCATCTAACTTCCAAATTTTTCAAAAACTTTTTTATTCCCTTAAATAGTCTCTTTAAATAACATAAAATGTTATATTTTGCAACACAGAGTTAGACCATTTTCATTCCTAGGGGCATATATAAAAATTTTAAAGAAGTGTTGCCATAGCAAGAGAATAGTTGCAAGGGTGACAACATTTAGGATAAATCCCTTTTCAAAGGATTTGTTAATGATTGTTTATTTGAAGATAAAATTGTTTATTCGTATTTTTAATTGATTCTTATAAAACACAAACAAATGACAATTGAATTTAGTTTAAAACAATATAAAAGAAGCATAACTTTTAAAAAGTGTTGTCATATCGAAACATTTTCACAGTGATGTCAACATTTAGGATAAATCCAATTTCCTAAGTTTTCTTAATGCTTTGTAATATTTTACTTTCATCAGGATATCATATAATTTTCTTAATTATCATATTCAAGTATTTTATGAACCGTTTAAAGCTACTATTCTAAATTCATAAAATATATGAACAAAAGAAAACCGCATTGAAATCATCTGATGAGTAATTTATTCACATATAAGAAGATTCTATAGATTAGTTATAAAACCAGTATATTTATCACATTCATCATATGTTCTTCTCATTTTATTATATTGCAGCTAATTTGTAGAGAATAATGACTAGTTCGAGAGGAAAAAGTAGGTCAAAGATGTGAGCAAGATGCGCTTGAATCGCTTTTGACACTTGATCGCGCCGAATGCATACAAATAATAGAATCTAAATACTTAATAGAAAATGACGCATTAATAGGTGAAGATGGCTTTTTAAAAGAGGATTCGTTTTGTCTGCTTCAGATTCGCTCCAATCCGTTATAATTTCAGGTCACATAACAGTTCCAGTTGAATAGTATTTTCTTCATTTTCATTTCAGTTCAATTTTATATTTTATTTGTATGTCATGACAGCCAAGAAACGCAATAATGCTGGTATTACCAAGAAGAGTTGTTCAATTGAACACTCAAATAAAATTTATTTGAAAAAATACATTTTCTCAGACTTTTCGAAGAACAAGAGTCCTTCAATGTTTTGTTGTCTACGGACAAGCTACACACTATTTGTATTCAAAAAACTTAGAAATTTATAAAAAATATAAAAGTAAAAGTGCTGCCATATCAAAATATGACTGCAGTGATGACAGATTTTAGGATAAATCTGCTTTTTCCCGTTTATTCAAGACAAAAGTTCTATGTTACTAAACAAATAATATAAATATTTATTGTTTATTAACTAAATAAGTAAATTAATAAAAAAAGTCTTCTTAAAGAAATTTAGAAAAAAATATAAATTTAAAAGTGTTGCCATATCAAAACAATTATTGCAGTGATGACCGTTTATTCAAGACAAAAAATTCTATTTATCATAATAAACAAATTCAAAGAATATAAATATTTATAGTTTAATAAGAGAAAATTACATAACAGTAGCAAATAAAACAACTTCTTCTTAAAGTGCATATAAAAGAAACTATCCACTTTTAACGGAGCAAACTTGTTCTGTGGGTTTTTAGCGCCATTTGGAAGTAGAATTCCTCTATTTTCTTGAAATGCCTTCTATATAATCTTCTTTGGTTTGATTGATTGCTTTCCTGAGGCAGCTGCTATATCGACTATAAATTACTCGGAATTAAAGGATAGAGGTTTCAGTTTTTAGCATATTCTCTTTTCGGAAGAAAATACTGCATATGTTGCATTCATATGATCTTTTGGATTATGCAATTACTATGCAAATTTAGTAGGAATTGGAAAGTTGTTCTTTAAGATGTTGGTAATTGGAGTCTTCTACTCTTTGCTCTAGGATATCAAGTGTTAAAATGTGCAAAGTTATTAGCGAAGACTTTGTTGGTAATTGAAGGTTAAGGACTTGCGATTTTTCTTGTTAAAAGGCGTTAAGTGTAGTTTACAAAGGTGTAAACGATTTCTTGGACTGTTATTACATGTTAAGGCTTTTAGAAATAATCTTCAATTACTTCTCGGGAAAAGCTTGAATTCTGAGACTTTTAATCATCTAAATTTTGAAGTATTTTCCTAAAGTCTTACCTACAGTCTTACCTAACTTTTACCTAACCATCAAAAGTAAATGTGAAGTTGAACTTAGTTTAGAGAACCGCAAACCAATAATCATAAAATTACAAAAACGAACAAAGTTTCAATTTGCACAATGTTTGTTGATTATATTCTTTAGAAACTAACTAAGCTAAACTAAAATATATACTAAACTGCAAAAACTAACTAAACTCTATTCAACTCTAACGACCTTAGCACATAAAAATGTGGAAATGAAATGAGAATACGATACTTTTGCACCTCTCTAACTTACTCAGCAGACTGAAAAGCAGAAAAGGCTGGAGAAACTAAAACGAAGATATAGTATCAAAGACTATATAGTAGCTATGACTATGTAGTAGCTTTAACTATATAGCTTAGTATAAATGCATTTTAAGTTAGTTTGTTTGTGTTGGTGTGGCTTTTGTACCGGTGCCCTGCATTCTTTCCATATGGAAGGTAATTTGAGACCATTGCTTTGCTGCACTATATTTGACATTTGATGAATTCAGCAGAAATACTTGGGTTCTTGCCAAACTAGAGATTTATGAGGCGTAGGAGACATTATAGTTTCTTAATGTGTTTTAGAGTTAGATTTTTGGGAGTAATTGAATTTTTTTTACAGAATACATTTCAATTACTATAAATTTTGTTTTGATATTGTAACAATGCGAATTGATATAATAAAAAATGTTATTCAGAAACGCCATTGAGGAAAATTTGACGACTGGACATATTTGGCTGAATTAAAATTTATTTCTAAGTTAGTTTTAAGAGTTTTGTGTAAAATAAAAGTAATTGTAAAGCAACCTCGGTTTTGAATGTCAATTTTAGTTCAATAAATTGGCAGAAGAAAGCTTCCCAGAACTTGAGAATTTACTGATTTACTGAATCTGGACAGCTCAGAAAGCTCCGCTCCAGAAACCCAGAGTTTCTAGAGGCGGGGAATGAAGCTTCATTTACATATCATAATAATACAAACATGAAAAAAATTATGTTAAATTTAAGCTTAAGATATTCGAGTATTGATCGATAGTCGTCCATTGATTATCGTTTCATCTGTTTCCATGACATTTTTGTAGATTTAAACTTTACTATTTCCAAATTCAAAAACTGTACAAAAATAAGTTTAGAAAAATAAGTGAGAAAACAAAAAATTTGTTTATTAAATTTAAGTTCAAGATATTCGAGTATTGATCGATAGTCGTCCATTGATTATCGTTTCATCTGTTCCAT
>HF697493.1:22000-36900 GCA_000341915.2 Megaselia scalaris
GGGTAAAGTAAGTATGTTCCGTAATGACATTAATATTGCAGCCATTCATTAAATCAAAATTTCCCCTACCATTGAAGGAAGCCAATGAGCTGGGCTTCCTTCAATGGATATCATATTCTAAGGCATGATAGAACGGATAGAGGTTTAAAATTCGTGCTCCATCAAGATGTAACTTTTCGTCAATTTCCCTTCTCCCATTTCATTCTAATAACTCAGACTTAGAATATATGACCATAATAAACAGTGCAGACCTTGAGCTCACGCTCACAATCGTCTTTATTCCACATGTAAATAGTATTGGGGCACATTATATACAGTGTGTACACATTATCATCCGTGCATTACCCAACTTTTATAAGGTGACGGCGCTACTATTATGGCAGATTTTAATGTCCATTATCTCTTTGGTTTTCGGACTTCCCGAAGATAATAAAGGTATCTGCTAGTGGAACAAATTGATGATTCCATCTTCTCTGCCATTTACCACAGTAACAAACACTTGATCCACCTTCCCTGACATCACGTTGGCAAACACTTCAAGCTGTTATGGGAAGCTTTTACAGAGTGAAGTTCGTATCATTTACCAGTCGTGATCAAGGTAGATGACACCCAAATATTTATTGTGCCTGGAGTGAGTCCACATGAATAATAACAAAGCAGATTGTGTTAGCATCCTCAAATTGAGTCAACTACGACTACCAACTGACTCATACTCTGACGAGCAAAAGTGTCGATCTATTGCTACCAAGGATGCTCATTGCTTCATACCAAAATGTCAACTAAAAAATATTATAACATGTCTTCCACTTAAAGCAACTCGTCTTGACAGACGAAAGGATCAAAACCAAGGAACTGATAACAACATTAGTCAGCTTATCAGTACCATTCATAAACTTGTGAATGACAACAGAAGAACCAGCTTTCTCTTCACGAGAATTGCTGAATGCGATCGGAATTACAAAAGCTCCCACAGAAATAGCACCAGATTGGATCTCAACACTAATGTTTAAAAAAAAACACTTCCATCCAGCTTACGGAAGTCTATAATTTAGTGGCTGAGAAATTTCAGATACCTGAAAAATGACATGATCGCTCCAATTCCAAAGCCTGACAAACCCTAAAGCCAAAGATCCTCTTTCAGACCAATTTCCTCCGTTGCAAAGATTCTTGAGTCTTTACTATTGCCACAACCTCAACAACATTTGAGTTTAAAACCTCATAAGCGCGGTTTTCGAAAGCATAGGAATACAACAGCAGCTCTTACCGAGGGTAATACTCTGATTGCCGATGGTCTTAATCACTGGCGAACTCTTTTCGTGGCATTGGACTTGTCCAATTCCGCTAAATAACATCCTCTATTCCCCACCCCCATGATTTGTTAAGAGATTCCTATTATACATCGTTGCTCTAAGCATAGAAAATATGTACTTAAAGGGGATTCTTTATGTTTCTTTGCTTCCCCGTCCCGGCATTCACTTCGTCTCTAACGCTGACGACTGTACAAATGCAGCGTCTGGTGTCAATGTTGAAGATATTACCATTCGGATAAATGGTTATCTTAATCAGATAGCTACATTTTTCAAGGAGAGGAAACTCCAAGTTGCCTCTCAAAAATTTTCAGCCACTTCGTTTACCACCTGACTTTGGAAGTCTTTATCGACAACAAGCGAATTCCAATTGCCAAGAATCTTAAAATGTTTTGTGTTACCAACAAGCTTGACAAGCAGGTATCTGGGAACTAATCCCAATGAGGTTGCTAGATTTTTAGGACTTGATATTAACTCGAACAATAATGATTAACATGGATGGGCAAAGTGAAGTATTTAGTTAATTATTTACGTAATTTAGATGTAATTTACGTCAGTAAATTATGTAATTTACGTAAATAATTGATCTTTTGTATGGAAGTAGTTAATTACTTACGAGTAAATTACGCTTGTAAATTACGCAAATTACATAAAGTGCGCATCCCTGATGATTAATTCCATCTATCGTCGATATGAGTTGGGAAGTACTTGAAATTATGTTTTATGTGTTTCAACCGACTTTCTGTTTGTATCCTAAATTCCTGGAACTACTACAAAAAAAACACAGAAATCTCTTCTGTCTAGCTGCCACCACTTCTATGCACTGTTTTCAGCAAGTTTCCAATTATGAGCTATCCGAAACGCTTCCAGTTCTTTGTAGAAGTGTTTTCAAGTATATGAAAGTCTTGATGGGCTACTATAGTAGATGTTGCCCTGATTTGTCTTCTCTGTTCGTTCCCCCATTCCCATCTATCTCATCACCTTAAAGAGTAAGGAGCTCCTATGTCGTGTCTTTGGGCATGTTCAAGGTTCTAATAACACATCTGTAACTCGTAGACTATGTCGATATCCTTGAATTCCACGGCATCTGGTACGTCGTTGATAATCGTTGGAATTCAAAAGTAATATAAGTAAATAATATAGTAATTTAATACTTCAAATGAAAATATTTCTAAAAAAATATACAAAATAAATAATTTTCTCAGTGCTCAAATGAATTGAAATTGAAATATAAAACGTATATATAATATTCGTATATATCGTATTCTTGAAGGTTAAATGGGAGCAAACATACGCAAAAATTCCTTTTTTTTTTGTACAATGTCATTGCCGGGAACCAACTTAATCCGATTTAATATGGCGTAACAGGATATGTTCGGTTTATTATTTTCTAATAGGATAATAACATTGTAATTAAATTAAAAGTTTCCTTTTTATTTACTGAAAATATTATGATTATTAGTTTTTAAAGGGTGTTTTTTCGAGGATATATTTATGGAAAAGGTATCATATTTCTTGAGATTTTTTAGATAGGTAATAATATGAATTTGAAAAACTAGAACAAGATTATCTGAGAATTACAATACAATTAATAGAAAAAATTAAAAAAAAATATATTACATGGATGTTAAATTGCATTAAAAATATGTAAACTACATCCAGGATGTTAGTTAAGCCTTCAGAGGGTCAAGTCATTAATGTAGTTTCGCCTCTAGTCTATAATGTGTCCTTATACTAAAACTATATCTCCTACCTATCTACAAGTTTTATGAAGCGAAGAAGATCGTGGATGGTTTTTTTTATTCACATCACAGATGTTCCATCCCTCCAATATTGCCATTTGAGAGACTCTTATTCTTTTCGAACAATTCGCATACAATTTGCACTTTGTCCTTCTGACATCCATATTCTTAACAGTGTTATCAATGTTAGATAATACTAGTCTTTTGCTATGTAAAAGACAGTGTCACCTCTGGTCACAGGAGCTGGGAATCATCCATCAGTCCAGACATTGCTTCCTTGTCATTTTCTGACAACTGTATATTCGAAATTTTGATAGAACCGTGGTCAAAGGAACAGGGAATCATCCTTTGATCCAGAAATACCTTCTTTGCCCAATTTTATGATTCCTGACGTCAACCCCTTTCCGAAAAGGTATAAATTGCTTGTAGAAGAGAGCATTACGTACAAAATTCAGGAGGGGGGGGGGGGACACTGAAATGAGCTGCGATCCTCTATTTGCCCAGGTTCTTTCCATCTTCTAATATCTTGAATGACCATGATGTCCAAGTCATAATCTTGCAATATCCTTTTTAGATCTTGTGCGGATTCTGCATTTTGTAGGGTTCTGAAGTTCCAAGTCAATGTTTTGATTTCGTTGTCCATGACGTTTCCGGGTCGATATCGGTGTATTCCTTATTATATTCATATAATTAATGTAAATAAAAAGACAACAATATTTTTTTCACATTTAACAATTGTTTGTAAACGATGTTGCTATTAAGAAATTAGACTGCAATGAAGATCCTATAAAAGATATGAATTTATCATAAGTTATCCTAAAAGCAAATTACATCCAATAGAGGTACTATTACAATCCATATGGCCATTTACGAACAGTTTTCATCCATAAAAGCTGAAATTCCTACAAATATACAAAGCGTAAAGCGACAATATGTACAATATCTAAATCTTGAACCTTTTTCGTAAATTTTCCCTAAGACTTTTTAGTAATTTAAAAAACAATGTCAAACTTTTCTACACTTTATATTTTATTTAGTGACATATCTAAAAATAATGCTATCTCCTGGCTTTGCTTTTACTTCGACTTCTAGATTTGGATCTAGTTCTATACTGTCTTGGTTCCTCTTCCATATTCATTGTTACCTGTAATTACTCAAAGTTATTAAAGTTTATTATATCAAAAGTTGTACCTTTTCAATGACAGCAGAAATGGTTTCTTGCTGGGCAATTCGCCTTTCAGCCAAATAAATTTTCAGCGCAAAAACACAAAATATTGCAATTAATAGGAAGAAAATCTTGAAAAAATTCGGATCCTTTACCGTTGAAATGAATTTAAATAAAATTTCCTCAAAAGCCGACGTGGTTACAAAAATTTACTTTCAAACAAAATAGAAAAAATATAATTTCTGACACGAAATTCTTTGAATTTCAGATTATTTTCAAAAAACTTCTAAAATTCCCAAAGAAATCGTAAATTTTAGAACTCATATCCACCATCTGCTGACCTTTCAACCCGTGAAATTACAATTCCAATTACACTTGAACAAAAGTAAATGTATGTAATTTACAAGTAAATATCTCAATCGGCTGAGACTTGCATTGCGATTACAAAAGTATCTACAAAATACTTAAATTTTTGTATTATTTCAGATACAAAAATAGAAACAGGATCCCCAGGGATGAATTTAAAGGATATTTCATTATTGTCCTTCTTTACCCTCATTTTTCTCATTAAGAACGTTGTACAACAATGAAAAAGTACCGAAAAAAAAGTTGAACAAAAAAAAATTACATAAAAGAATAGAATTGGAAAGAAATAAAAATATCTCGATGGACATAAATTATATCCTGGAAGGACGCCACCCTCAACTTTATACTTTTTAAATACAATAATTGCTAAGATCCTTGTAATTTTCTATTTATTTGGATATTTATATAAATTTCTTTTGTAATTTAGAAACAAAAACATCACTTGGCTTATTAAGGCTTTAGATTTAGATACTGTTTTAAAGCATTTTAAAGGTGTTATTTGGAGGAATTCTAACAATTCTTCATTAGACTGTAGCTTCTTCAACTTGTGGGTAACTTCCAAGTTTCCGGAAAAATACAGCAAGAAAATCTATAATTTCTAAGGATCTAGATACTGTTTTAAAGATGTCTTTTGGTGGAAATTTGAGCTAGATATAGCTTCTTCGGGTTGTGGGTAACTTCCAAATTTCTGAATAAAGCAGCAAGACAGTATTTCATACTCCTAATGTCCTTGCAATTTCCTATTTATTTCTATACTTATTTAGAAGGAAACATGTCTTGGCTGTTTCTAACCGGGTTGTTAAATTACATCCCAATTCCATCCAAAGATAAATACCAGTTTTCTCATAATCTGGAAATTCCAAATTCCACAGAGCACCGCTTCAAAAGTGGTCAACTCTGCTCTAAGCACATATATGAGAATTACCCACTTCAGAACAGCCGCAAATTCTAAAGATTTTCTGTAGTCAGTTTGGCGCCAAATTTGGATAGAGTGGTAAGAATTATGTTCCATGCTAAAAAAAAGAGACTCACACACTCCTCTTGTCCAGAACCAAAGAGTAATTGCTAGATATTACAAATTGTTTTTGGAAAATCTTTAATGTTTTCTTGTGCAATTATGGCTGGAAAATTGACCATGGAACCATAGATGGGCAAAAACCATATCTGCATCAGTTACCTGCTGTAAATTACGTAACTTACATTTATCTATCGTAAATATATGTAATTAAGTTGTGAAGGCAGCAACGATTCTGATACAGTTTTCTGAATAAATTATAATTTCTTGTATTTTATAATATTTGGAAATGCTATAAATTTTTAATATATTATAATAAATATAAATTAACTCTTAAAAAATAATTTAAATATAAATCAGAAATGACCAACTTCACACAAAAATAGTAATTAGTTACAGTAATTAACGTAAATGACCATTAGTTACGTGTAAGATACAAGCAAGTTACATGTAACTAACATACGCTGCGCATCTATGCATGGTACTGCTTGAAAAGCGGTCAGATCTTGTTTCCGGAGCCAGCAATAACAATAATCCTTTCCTCTTGTCCAGAACCATTACGGAATTCTCATTAATTCCTTAAAGAATTTGATTTTGAGAACCAACAATCTTGGTTTCAGAACCAACAATAAGAACCATCCACTCTTCCTGGACAGAACCACTACAGAATTCCCAGAAACTCCACCAGAAATATGTTTTATATCAATTTTCAAAGGTTTTCTTGAGAATTTTCGGTATACCGAAATCAAATTTTGTAGAAGAACTGTGTTCTGTCCCTTTAGGGGGAGCGAAGACACTGAAAACTTGAAGTGCCACTGCAGGAGTTATTTTTTTAACGCGGAGCGAAGTGGGAATCTACATGGATGAGCAAAGCGGTGTATTTAATTAATTCCTTACGTAATTTACATGTAATTTACGTCGATAAATTACATAATTTACGTAAATAACTATATTTTGTACTGAATGAGTTAGTTACTTACGTAATTTACGTCTAAATTACACCTGCAAATTACGTAAATTACAGACAGTGTCCATCACTGGGAATCTATTGAATGACTAAAAATGACTAAAAATGTTATATTTTGACAAACAAATTTGTACAAAAAAAAATGTAGTTAGATAATTTTCATTCTCAGGGGCACATATAGAACCTATATCCGATAAAAAAAGTGGGTACTGCAAACTCTTAAGTCAAGTCGCGATCTTGATAACACTAAAACTATTGTTGTTCCCATACGAATTTCCGATATATGCCATGCATGCAAATGTCCAGTAAAGAATTTGCTTTATTTTAGCAAATTTTGAATGTTTTCTTGTGCAATCTTGGTGCCGGAATCGAACATAAAACTGCTGTAAAAGTGGTCAGATTTTGTTTTCATGACTAGAACAATCACGAAATTCCCATAAGATCCTCCAAAAATGATTTATTTTTGCATATTCTGTCGGAGGAAACCATTAGATAAATGGGCAAAGTTTGACAATAATAAGAATCTAGCCCGCTTTTAGGCTATGGATAGATATTAAAATATTCTTTAAAGCACTACTAAGAATTTTTAGCTCCAAAATGTTGATTTTTTATTTTATATGAACAATTTCTAGAGCTTATTAAAGAAACTTCTTCAAATTGTGAGTAACTCCCAAAATTTTCAATAATGCCAGGAAAAAATCCAACACTCTTAAAGAACAACAAAATTTTGAAGACCCTGCAAAAAAAAAAACTCAATTACCAAAGTACATGTGAAAATGAAAATCCCTCTTGGAAAACATCTTGATATTAAATTAGATAAGGCTTTCAATCAATTTTATTATTATTGATGATGATTACGATGATTAAAGTTATTTCAACAAGATGACAAGAAGAAGAAGAAGTAAAATTTTCGAAACAAGACGACATATTCGCCAAAAATCTAAAATACGTTATATCTTTTATATAAATGTGATGTGTTATTGACATTGAGAGAAATTTGTTCTTATTTTGTAAGGAAAAAAGATATTGTTGGAAAACATAAATTTATTGACAATATCATGACTTCACTTCAGATTTTGATTAGCAGCTAATGCAAGACATCAATGAAATGTATGCCTGCTGCCTTTGAAGTTTTTGACTTGTTGGTTATGGTACGTCTTCGTTTAAGTTTATGACAAGCAGTTCTTCTTGAGGGGTCGTTCTGCTTTGATCACCATTTAGCAGTTCGCTGAAGAATTATTCCCATCTACTAAGAACTCCCTGCTTTTCGGTTATAAGGCTCCCACTTTTATCGTTGCAGAATGACGTTGATGTTGTGTTGCCATTTCTGCGTTTGATGACACATTGGTAAAACTTCCTAGTTTGATTAGACTCTCTCAAAACCTCCAGTTCTTGGATTTCTTCTTTTTCGTAGCGACATGGCATTGGCGGAGATGGTGTTGATCGCTTAGAGCAAAACCTATTCCTAACTCACGGTTTTTAGGGACACAGCTGTAATATACGTCACAGTGGTACGTGCTTTTGGACATCAACTCACAATTTCTTTTCTCTTGGAGGGCGGTTATCTCAGCTTTATAGTCGGTGAGTATACGCGAAGGTCTTATGTTATTGTTTCACCACCTCTATAAATCTATCTTACATTTCATGTATATAAAAAATCATTATCCATTGCTTTTTCGAGTCAACATCCATTGTTGTTAGGCCTTCCTTTCCTTTGTCTTCCTTTCGTAGTCATTATACTTGCTCTTGTCAGGGCGCTTCATGAATTGGGGACTAATCTATTTCATTAAGTTGGTTGTCTGAGTCCCGCGGACTCGTCTGATATACGCATTTCGAAGCCTCACACTAGGCACATATTTGTTAATAATGATCGTTCATCACATCAAATAAAATCAGCAATTAAGTTAATTAGTTTTAGTTTTATGCTAACATAATCTAGCAACAATATTGCATCCTATTACTTATAATCACTTGCTGTCACTCTCCAGTTCTTTGGTGCCTCTCTCAGCTATACCTGCCTACTGATTCTTGGCAACCACCTCTCCATGTTCCTTCCACCTTAGAGGAGTGTACGTTTTAAGCAACATTATTGGCTGCCCATATATTAGCTTCGAACCGATCATGTTTACTAGACTTTGGATGACTTTTAGATGACATTTCATTCTCTATACCATCGATACCTTGTTTTATGATTATTGTATAATTCATGTATAATTCATAATTGTTTATTCGCTTCCATTATAAACTCTTCCTCTTTTTTTCTTCATTGACTTGTTGATATCGTCAATACTGTAAATTTTATATTTACCATTCTGTTTCATACAAATATTATTGTTTAATAGCAATTTATTTATTTCCCTTATAAAAATCTATAGTTACAAAAACTGTCGTTACGATACTCGTTTAATTTCTATCGATTGATAGCCGAAGTTAATAAATTTCCATCATAATTTCCTCAGATACGATACTCGTTTCATTTCTTCCTTTTTTTATTACATTCTGCTGGATTATTGTATATAATTGATAATCACTCATTCATCTTCATAACAAACACTTAACTTACGATATTCTTTTCATTTTTCCATAATTTACTCCCAATATCCTGCATAACACTGACAATTTTACAATCTATCAATTTCATACACATTTTTATACATATTGAAAATCTCGTCCATTTTCAATACAATACCTGCCGTAACGATACTCGTTGCATTTCTTCATTAACATTTGTTTCCTAGCTTTTTAGAAGAATATTATCACTCAGAATTCCTATTTTGCTAAAATATTATCGATTTGTCGAAGGTAATAAATTTAATTCACAATTACTTTCGTTACGATACTCGTTTCATTTCTTCTTGATGTTTTTAAATTCTTCTCAACAATGTTAATTTTATATTATGTCCTTTACTTATTTTTTAAAGATTATTGGGTAATTGAAAATTATTCATTAATTTTTATAACAAACACTTTCGTTTCGATAATCGTTTCATTTATGTATGATTTACCTATCAATTGACTATTTTCTTTTAATTTCATAAAAATATTATAGTAGTCGTTCATTATCTCTTTCTCTCTCTCGACCATTTCCAACATACAAACTATCGTTACGATACTCGTTACATATTTCCTTTAAAAAAATTATAACTCATAATTCATATTTTTTTGAAATATTTTCGTTTTGTGTAATGTAATAAATTTCCATCCCAATTTCTTTCGTTACGATGCTCGTTTCGATATTTTTTAAATAATTGTGTAATCCATAATAGTTTGGTTATTTCTAATACGATACTCGTTTTTTCATGAAAAAGTTGTGGTTATATTGAAATATAAAGAAATATAATTCTTAATTTATATGTTTATTTATTTCCGTTAATATATCCAATAACTTGTCGATACTGGCTCTTTCATATCCGTTACGATACTCGTTTAATTTCATAATATTCTGCTACTTGCTGTTACATTTAGTAGGTAATTGCTTATTTCTTATAAAACATTAATACCCAATGATATTTTCTTACATTTATAAAATTACAAAATATTAAGATCTATAAAATTTTGTAAAACTAAAAACATTTATTTTCCATGGTGCACTTAGTAACTAACTTCCTTTTGTCATCCTTGACAAAGTACCAAAATGAAATGATCCTTGTCTGCTCAAGAGGGTGAAAATAATTGCAAAAATTTCATTTATTAAGAATCCATCATTTCGATTTGATACACTACAACAGAACAACGTCTAACGTTTCCACACATATCCTATATACGATTCTCTTGTATATCAATATATGTATAAATTTGCTACAAAAGGAAGGAAACACAAAGGACCTTTCCTTTATCGTATGTTCAATTTTTGGTCATTTAATTGGAAAATTGTTACATTTGATAATGGGAATCATTACCACCACCACATTCACAGATGACCCCCGGAAAACTCGACGGCATTTCAAGTGGATAATTGGAAATTGTCCATATCCTTGTATGTTGAAGAAACGACAAAAATTGTGTTGCAAGACAAGAGACAAATTGAAGCATGTGTCAAATCTAAAGAAAACGCCCACTAAAATCCGCGGCCACGTTTTGTTTACTGTCAAAACTAACACCAACAATATTTTGTAAAAGTGGCTTTTCTTTAATCCTTTGCACGTTTCCATTCAACTTTGCCTCATAGAAATTATCTTAGATTCTAATAATTTCCTCCAGCTTTTCAGATCATTTGAGTGGAAAAATTCGAGTGCCGAGATGAAAGAATTTTAAAACTATAGGTTTTATTAGATTTTCTTTTTCTATATATCAAAATCGTTTTAAATTATTTTTTTTTACTTATTTTTCTTGGAAAATTTCAACAATTTCCTGAACTAAAAAAAAAGTTTTTCATATAAATCATAGGTTGGTGGAGTTGGTAAGGAAGAACTGTTCAGACTTTTAAGATAAGAAGGTCCTTCTTATATATGAATCAGGAGTGGACTTTGGGGTTTAGAATCTTTGGTTTTAGAGATTTTTTTTATAAATAAATAGGATACGAAATTTGTCTGTAATGATCGATAAAATTATTCTAGTGAAACCATAATGAAACCTACAAAGTATAACCTATATCACAACCCTTGAACCCATGTCCACCTCTGTCAAAATAGTTCATCCCAGCCACAGAAGCTGTAGCTAGCTATTTTGTGAGGAGAAAATCAAAATCTTGCACAATTTATTAAAAAAGGTGAATGAATATAAAAGTTTTGTGGTAGTATGATGAATGAACATAAGAAAGGAATCTGAAGACCAGGCCAGGACAGACAGGACGAACTGAAAGCGAAAAGGATAATGGATAGCTTTATGAAAGAAACTGATTTTGGTTTGAGGGAACGGAGCTGAACTCAACTGGATGAAAAGAAATGCTTGATTTAAAATATCTATATATTTTTTTTTAACTTTTTACTAGTTGGTAGTATATAGGTTTCCTTTGGAATATATTGCGATAAGCTTAAAAAGTACGATTACATACAAAAGTTATTATTAAGAAATTGTATTTATTCTACAGTTTAAAGTTTTACTATACAAAATCTTTTTAAAAAGCTAAACTATAAGTTTAAGATTTTGCTTTCGCATTATCCTTAACTATACTGGATGATGGTAATTGCAGTTAGTCAAGGTCTACATCTTTGAATTCTTCAGAAAATTAATTTCTTTTAATATTGAAGTTCAGATTAGTTCAATAGATTTACTTTATGGGAGACTAAGCACCCAGAAATTATAGACCTGTGTCAGAAGAAGCTTGGAAACTAAGTAACTAAAAATGATATTGCCGAAGAAAATACTAGCAAACTAGACAGGTGCCAGGAAGATGACTCTAAAACAGTTCTTATTTCTCTCTTCGTACCTTCTCCTGAGGAACTGTTAGCATTATAAAATCTAATTCTCTACTATAGGGTACTAGCTTTGTTCGGAAATAGTTTATTACTTACATAATTTACGGGTGAATTACGCAATTTATAGACAGTGGCCATCCCTGAAATCATCCTCTTAAAATAACTAAAATCTTCTAATATATCATTCGCCTTCCTGCCTAACGTAGGATGTAACTACTTCCCAAACACTGTCCGAAACCTGGATGCTCTCACTTGAACAACGAACCTACAAGAGAGCTTGTTGATCCTGTAGTATAGCAAACTACACACAGGATGTTACCGCTCGGTCTCTATTCCCTATTTCCACACATTTAGTCCAATACCTGGACACTCCCAGCCGTATTAAATATATAAAATTGGTAGAGCACATCTGGTTCTTTAAATGGACCATATATCATACTCAAAAATTTTCTTTCCAAAACTAACAAAAGTTGTTCGTCTAATGTTTTTAGACTCCATGTCTCAGCTCCGTATAGTAGAATTTGTGTGATTAGCTGATGATATAGCTGAACTTTTGTTTTGTACGATAGATGATTGGATCGAAACAGTTTTCAAAGGTTCCCTATACTTTTGTTTCCAAGGATGATTCTTCTTCTTATCTCGTTTTCAGAAGTACCTTCGTAACCCGGGGGGGGGGCGATCTATGACAGGCCTCAATCCAAACTTCTATACTCTTAACAAAAAAAAAATAAATTGTGCTAAAAGTAAAAATTAAATAAAACAAGATTGCCAAAACGATAGACATGGATGGGCAAAGCTAAGCATTTAGTTAATTACTTACGTAATTTACGCGTAATTTACGTCTGTAAATTACGTAATGTAGGTAAATAATCTAGTTTCTGTATTGAAGTAGTTAATTACTTACGTAATTTATGTGTAAATTACGCTTGTAAATTACAGACAGTTCCCATTTGTGTAGCGCTTCCATCTTCCTTGAGCTACTTTTCTAAAGTTGGTGGTAATCCCCAGTTTCTTCCTGTATTCGTCCATTTGATACGGAGCCACCTTGGTTTCTATCAATTTAAGGAACCAATAGATAAATTCTATACTGGAATGGAAGACTGGAACCAGGATGAGTAAACGTGTAAAGGCACTGTCCGTATACACGGATGGTACCAAAACATTGACATATAATGGATCAGGGGTCTTTATGTAAGAATTAGGATGCAGGAAATCGATAATTTTAGGCATGTAGAAGTTAGACAGGCAACGAAACTATCAACAGTTCTTAAGGTCGTAGCTTCAAGGACAGATAACAAGATCAAAGATAATAATTGAGATTTTGTTGGATTAATGGTCACGAAACATTTGCAACTGTGGATCTGTTTGAAGGGAAATGTGATGGGATACTGAGAGGTAAGCGAAAGTAAGAGATTATTTCTTGCGAAACATCATGGTTGTGCCTAAACCAGACCTCAAAGAGGTGCAGCAGTGTCAACGTTCTCCTTTTAGAACTGTGGGCTGTAATCAAGTATTGGGAAACTATATAAATTCACTAACTTTAGGGGTTCGCCAGTCGTGAATTCTGCATGTATGTACGTAAGTAATCCTGAGATAACGATAGTAAACAAGACCTGAAGAACGTGGTCCAAAGATACAAGATAGACATCACGGCGATGCATGGATATCTTCTATGAACACCTAGCAAAATTCTTCCATCCCAGCTTTTCATATGAAACTAGTTATTGGAGACTTAAAATCTAAATTAGGAACAGAGAATATCAACAAGGGAGCGATATGAAGCATAGCCCACACGACATAATAAATGATATAGTCTTAGATAAATAAGCTTTGCAACATCCAAAAAACACCGTGGTTAAGAGTACAATCCAAAATACAAAAAAATCCATATTCCAGCACCCTCAAATCCATCTTCAGGTGCAGAGGTGCAAATACTGAATCCGATCACAATCTACTGAGAGCACGCTTATGAAGCAAAAATTTCAATAACTATATAAGCTATATTTACGTACGAACTATAAAAGACCACCAACTAACAATCTTCAATGTATAAGTTCAATACAGCAGTTTTGACTATGGAAGCGCTTTCGAATAGCCCAGACCTACTAGAAACTGTGTATGGAAGTGGTAAAAACAAAAACCACATGGCAACGAAAGAAATCAGTCCCATGAGTTTCAAAACAACGAAGATATGTCTCCAACAACAAGAGCCGTGGTGGAGACTCAAAAACAATAAAAGAGCAGGTACGGATGACATATATGTCGAACTGTTGAAAACAGATGGAGATAGTTTTAATATAGGATCTTCCATCAAATCATAACAAAAATTTGGAGCATAATCTGCCTAGTTTTCAAAAAAACGGCCTAGAAGTGAGCTTAAGAACTACAGAAGAATTATACTGTTTAATGCTGCTAGGAAGATATAATGGCAGCGTAGAAGGAGTACGAAGACGAGGTCGCCTGAGAATCAAATGGGTAGACTTAGTTGAGAAAGATGCTAATAAGGAGCTAAGAATACCTCCATGTAATCAACAGCTAGAAACCGTGAACTCCTGGCGATAGATAGGATATAAGATGAAAAGTCATCTAAAAATGTATGGGAGTATTTAGAGTTCAATAAGGAAAATATTACTAATGTACATATTGTTATTATCTCCACTTTGTAGATGTCCCCTTCAATTAACGACCAGGACTTCTGTCTCCAATTGGATTTGTGGGGAATACTTTTTGAGCAGGCATGTTTTGCGGTTGATGTAGAAAATGAACTGCCCATCTCAGACGTTTAGCTCTGATTCTTTGAACACGTCTGGATTTTGGTACAGTTGTTTCAGCTCTTGGTGGTACCTTATTCTCCACTCTCCGTTTTCGCAAATCTGATTCTGTAGCACGTTCCAAACGCAGGAAGGATTCGACCACATTGACAGACGATCTGCCAATAAGGGGGGGGGGGGGGGGGGGGGGGGGGGGGGGGGGGGGGGGGG
>HF697752.1:0-16240 GCA_000341915.2 Megaselia scalaris
AATCGTTGCTTTTGCAGCTGTCGCTTCGACGTGCAAATCTATGGGTTCTATATCTAGAATAACTTCAAGTGCTGCCGTGGGGGTTGACCTCATCCTTCCCCCAAAGCCTAATAAGGCCGATCTTTGGACTCCGGATAAACCTGCTTTGGCAGATACAGTTTTAGTAGCATTCTATCAAAGTAAGCAAGCATACGTTAGGCTTTTCTTCAAGGTTGAGAAAAGGAAAAGCTGTTATGGCTATGTTTCGATCTGTACGACTCCTCAGGGGTAGATGTCATTCTCCCCAATATGTTCCAAATTAGCTTCCTCTACTTTTAAGGATCTGTGCGGACTGGTACACGTTCCAAAGATGTATAGGCAGGTGAAGATGGTCTTTATTGCAAAATCAGGGAAAATTGGCAATTCAGTATGTTGTAAATTACATACGTAATTATCTACTTTATTACTGCTGTAATTTACATTTAAAATATGTAATTAATTAAAGTAGTTGACGCTTACGTGACGTAATTTATGTAATTAATTAATAGTTTCTATGGAAATTGTAAATATGTACATGTAAATTACGCTGTAAATTACGTAAATTACAGACAGTGCTCAAAGATATCTAAGTGTTTCTAAGATAACGTTTGTTCCATGAAAGAACTAGCAATTTTTCTAGAAAAAAAAGTAGAACCACCCTATTATTATCTCTGTGAAAATTCGAACTTCGATTTGTTTCTAATGTATCTAGCTATTCATTTCTAATGTATCTATCTGCTACATAGATCGCTGCATCGCGTGCATTGTCATTTAATATGCACATAAGTAAACGAGTACGTAATTGATATGCAATTAGAGTCTTGTTCATTTGATAATTGCAATAAGAAACGATGAACGATGGTCAATTAAAGTCACAAGAAAGGGGTTACCTTTGGATTTGATAGACGGACAATTTGACATTCAAATTTTAATTGTTTTGTGGATTTATATAGTTAATATCAATTACCTTCAATTGTACATAGCACCTATATACATGAATGTAATGCCTATTTTCCAAAAGAATTTGTATTCCAAACATAATAAAATATATAGCAAATATCCATCCAAGCATTACAAAGCAGCAGTCATTATTGAAGAATGTTCTACATGAACTAAATATTTTCTATTGAAATTTAAAGAAACTTGTTGAAACGGATGGATAACTTGAAAGTTTTAAATAACTTTGTTGAGAAAATTTAAATAATCATTGACATTTATTAATATATTTATGGAAAATTAATTATAAATTGTATTCCTTAAGTATAGCTTGAAATCTATACCCCTAATGAACCATAAACGCTGGAAATGAAGTATAAAAATTACATGTCATTATGGCACTTTTATGTCGACGGGTTTAAGTAAAAGCTAAAGTTCGCAAAAGCCATGGTATTTGCTGGTCGTTTAAAGGCCGACAAGACTGCAAATAATAGTAGCTTATAGTAGTTAGGTGTACTGAGAGGAAAATTTGGGAGACATATATTAAGAATATATGTCTGTCATTTATCATATTCAATTCAATTTCAATTACCTTCAATAAATGTGAATAAACAATATTAATTAGTTATAGAGAAATAACAAATTCAATAATAATTTAAATTTTGCTTAATTGTTTCATACTATAATCTGAGAAACATTTCTATAAATTTTAAGATTACATGTCTGTAATTTATCAGTTTCTTGAAATTCAATTACTTTCAATAAATGTAGAAAAAATACAACAAAATACTAATTAATCAAGAAAACTGCAGTCAAAGAAAAGATGGATGAACGGATCCATCCATATTTATGTATGTGACATCGATAGGCAATAACCATATGGATATATGTGACATAGATACATATATGTGCCATCCATGTGCTGGGTTGTATCAATTATGCGTTATATGATATCAATGTTTATAGATGATACATACATATTTTTTGTTTCAAATGCATAAAAGAAACATTTTCAAGAATAAAAGAAACATTTTCAAAAAAAATCTTAAAAGGGGCATGGAAGCATTATAGACAACTTAACTCCAAATCAACGAAAATGATTACTTAGTAAAAGAGGTATTCTTGGACCACTGTATATTAACCACCATTCCAGACCGACAACAATGGTGTACTAACGAGATGTTGCGAGACAGAAAATTTCATGTTCTAAAATTCAGTGTATTAGAGGGTGTTCATTGATGATCAATTTTGGTAGCTTTCGTAATTTACGGAAAGTTTTACTAAAATTTAAAATTTGTAATAATTAATGCTTGTCCGCTAAATATTAGAAAAAAATAGATGTGTACTAAAAAATCTTTAAATATTAATTAGAATTTAGTACATGTGTACTAAACATTAGTATATGTGTACTAAAATTTAGCACATATCTACTAACAATGAGTATATGTGTACTAAAAATTAGTAAATGTATACTTTTGTACTAAACATTTACGGACCGTAGTATATATGTACCATAAACATTTTGACCAGGACTATTTAGACTATTTAAAAATTGGATACCGTATACATTTTGCAGAATAATTCAAAATGTACGTTTGTATATTATAATTTTATTAAAAATTTGTACATTTGTGCTAAAAATTAGTATATGTGTACTATAAGTTTGTACTTTTGCACTAAAAATTAGTATATGTATACTAAAAGTTTGTACTTTTGTACTAAAATATATACATTTGCACAAAAATTAAATTCATTAGTACTCAAAATAATAAATGTAATAATTTTTAGTGCAAATGTACTTTTTTTTTAATAATTTACTAATTTTGTTAATTAGTAAATTATAAAAAAAGTACATTTGTACTAAAAATTACTACATCTGTAATAAAAATAAGTACTTTTGAACTGAAATAAATACATTTGCACTAACAATAAGTACATTTGTACTAAAAATGAGTACATTTGTTCTAAAAATTAGTACTTTTTGTACTAAAAAGGAGTACTTTTTAAAAAAAAAATTTATTACATATTTACAAAAATTGTACTAAATTGTACTCGGAAATAGACTTTTTTTTTATACAAAATGAATTCAAATGAATTCATTTGTACTAAAAATAAGTACATTTTTATTCGAAAGTAGTTCATGTGTACTAAAAATTAGTACATGTTCACTAAAACCGAGTAAATTTGTCCTAAAAAGAAATTTTGTAATAAATCTTAATCATAAAAACAAAACGAATTCAGTTATTAGCCACAAATATTTAAAATATTAACCAAATTTGTTTGGAAAATTTATATTAAATTTTAAATGTTGTCATAGTTAAAAAAAAACTAATTAAATATTTTAACTATAAAAAATCAAAACATAAAAGTTTCAAAATATTTTTTTTTTTAATTTTTGGATAGAATATATAGTACCATACATTGTATTCATCTGTATGTAATTTTTGGATGTAAATTATGGATATAATGGATCTTTAACTTCACTGGAAATTAATTTATCGCAAATATTATTTCTTTTTTCAATTACAAATAAATTAATATTCTAATAACTTATTCGGGTATTTTTTTTAATACTTATAGTTTGTAATTGTTGTAGTTTTTATTATATCCAGCTCTGTATTTTTTTAAATTTATGTTTATTATAACTAATTTGTCGTTTTTTAAATGCTTTGTTTTTTTTGTTTAAATTTTGCTTTGTTTTAATCTTATAATTTAAGGATTGTGGGTAATTAAAAAAAAACTAGTTTCAAATATTTTGTAAAACAGCATTGTTTCATAAGTAACAAATAATATGTTTCAAAAAAGGAAAAGTATTGCCTAATCGATACCATCTGTCATGCATTTATCTTAATGCATGCCGAATTTATATAGTTTATTACAAATTGTAAGAAATGTTGTTTACAAACAAATATTCCACCATATGTAAGAAATATTGTTACATATGTATTCAATGTATATATGAAATTTTATAAGTTCATTAAAATAAAAGATCCATATCACATTTTGTGTTAAAATTGTTTATATTAGAAGAATTATACAACATTTCAAAGAAAAAAATGGAGTAAAAAAGTATTGTTTGTAATTTAAATAATTTACATGTAAATTACATAAGCAATTAACTACTCACTACCAAATTTCAGATATTTTCGAAAATTATGAATTACACGTAAATAACGTAAGTTATTAACTAAATATTTCGCTTTGCCCATGGATGTCATAAAGAAATATACACAAATCTACTAAGTTAATCCAGTGTCAACTTTAGTTACTGACTAGTAAGTTAGTCAGTTATGAAATGACTATTTGCGACTTTTGAGTGACACAAGCTTTTTTGTGGTAGGATTTTAAGATACAAATCGCTGGCTGGTTGGGTCTATCGCCAGTCTCTCGCATAGCGCCTGCTAGCGGAAATAATTATTTGCTATTTACTTTGGCAACACCACAAACAAGTGCTTTTAGCCTGGTTTATGGTGTAATTGCAATGCATTTGCTAGCTTTTCATATCAAATAAAAATATGTATACAAAAAATGCTGGTTGCTATCGAATATCGGCCAGCATATATCCGGAGGGCTTCCTAACTAGACATTTATAGGTTTTATTTCTAAGAAATTATTTAGTTTTAATTGTTGTACGTATTTTGTATATCAAATTATTTATAAAATTTGTAAACTTTTTATATATTGCAAAAATTTATGTTAATTATACTTAACACTCTTAAGAAATATTTTCACCATATTCAAAGCATCTTCAATCCTACGCTTGAAGTTACCTAACAAAGAGTAGCAAAACTTAGTAACAAACTAACTCTATTTGGAGAGCAATTACAAATAGTAACAGCGATTAAACAAAAATACCGGTAAAACCAGGTAACAAAACCGGTGGTTTTTAACAAAATAGTTATAGTTTTAGTAATATATAGATTAAAATTATAATTAGAATGATTATGTTACAGGTTTGCAATTTTCAAAGTATAAAGCTTTTTCTTTTTGTTGTTGTTAAAGTTTGAATTGAAATTGCAAATTGGAAAATGTTTATTTTAAGCGCTATTAATTTCCCATTTACGGAGTAGATTGATCGTGGAGCAATCAATTTGATCACGGTTTTACAATCAAATAGATTGTACCAGGAACATTTTCGAGGAGGAAGTTCAATTTTATGGAAAGGGTTTTTACTTTAATTTTCTTTATTATTTTTATTTGGAATAATCCCCCCCCCCCTTGTATATGTGAATTGTATGATAGATGGGCAAAACGAGGTATTTAGTTAATTACTTACATAAGTTATATGTAATTTACGTCCGTAAATTACATAATTTTCGTAAACAACAAAATTTTTTTTATGAAACTAGTTAATTACTTACGTAATTTACGCTTTTAAATTACGTAAATTACAGAAAGTGCTCATCCCTGATTTTAAATCCCAAAATATTTTTTTTACAGAAAATTTTCTTTTTTATATCGAAAATAAATCCTATCAATTGAAAAGTAAATAGAAATGTTTTCGAAGTCTTGAATTTCGATATTTTCTTTTTAAATTTGAAGAAATTATATTTCTAAAAGCTTCTTGAGAGCAATTCAATTACTTTCATCAGTTTTAAGTAAGCATCTCAATATTATTCAAAAAGTATATTTTAAAGGAAGCATAAATATTTACTAAAGAGTTGTCAAAAAGCGCGATAGACCTCCATCAATTTACTAGAAAAATTGAGGGTTTTTAAAAGTGGGGAGGGTTTCAAAGCATCTTTAGCAATTCCACTACAATCAAAGACTTTTTCAAGATTCTACGAAAAATAAACACACAAACTTAGATTTTTTCGCTATTCTACATTTTTCAAGCTAAATCCATAAAAATAAAGTAAACATTTAGTTTTTTTTTCAACAACAAAAAAGAATAGAAATTGAAAGCTTTTTGTGTTTACAAACACTTTAGCTAAAGTTGATTTTACATACCTTTGTAATATCTGGGAACAATTCTCTCAAAAGTCCAATTGTTCTTTTATTCCTCTCAGATAAGGCCTGTGAGTCGCCCATCGTTAGAACGTCCAGTTCCTGAAATTAAACAATTTGAAATATTAAATTAAAAAAATGTATAATTATATTTAATTATGTGAAAGTCAATAGATTATTGCAATTTAAATATTGTCAAGAAAAATTAGAAAGGAAGGTCAGCGATTTTACAGACGAGCTCGTTTTTCTCTGGAATTTGTTTGGTTTTATAATTAGCGCTTATTTGAATTTATAGAATTGCAAAGTGGGAAATATTTTATACTTTTAAGTGATATTAAAAAATACAATTGCCATCAAGAGTTTTAAAACTTTTTTTTTACCTTTTTTACAAGTTTAATAAACATTATTACAAAAAATATGATATTGTTAAAAAATCTTTGAAATTTGAAAAAAAAAAACTACAATCACATCAAATTTAAAATTATTGAATCTAACATATTTTCAAAACAATTTTGTGGTTTCCCACCTCCAAGATCATATGAGGAGTTTCACTCAGATGAGTACAACTCATTGAATTCCGACAACCCAATTAACATCCCTTCAAAACTCATCATACTTAGCCAAATGACGTTCAGAAGTTCTTTGAGTTAAGTGGAAGCTGTTGATCCAATCTCAAACAGTTTCAAGAATCTAAGAGGTTTTCGGCAACACGATTTTTTATAACATCGATGTCATAGGTTAGAATCAATTTGATATCGAGAGCATCTTTTGAGCGAGCTCTTTTGGTCTAACAACTAGGACAGCTAGTCATCATGTGAAAATTCAACTTCGAGGCTGGATCAAAAAGTTTCTCAGAATGGTGCCATAGTCGTTAACAGTGAATGGAGAATCAGGTACAATTTTGAGCTGCACCAAATTTCTTTGGAGTTCCAAATATAGCTAAGTGGATCTAACAAAATTTCGAGATGGGACATTTGGTAGAGCTCCTGTTTGAAAATCATACAAACTTTTTTTCAGATTTCTTTACAGTTGGGTTAGAAACAGCGTCAGAATCGGTTCTAGGCTACTTTTTTCAGGTTACGTGAAGCTTTACATTATATTACGGAAGAAAATGTCACGTTAAGCAGCTATTTTTCACAATTTCTCCTGAATTTTGTGCGTAATGCTCTCTTTTTGGAAAGACCTTAGGAGTCTGGAAAACGACAAGGAAACAATTTCTGGCCTGATGGGTGATTCCCTGCTCCTATCACCAATGGTTCCATAAAAATTTTAACTATATGCAATATGTACCTTTTTGAAAAGGTTGTGACCTCAGAGGTCTGAAAAATGCAAAGGAAGCATATTTTTGGAACAAAGGATGATTCCCTATTTCTTTGACCACGGATTAATCATAATTTCAAACATAGGCAATATATATCTTTTTGGAAAGGTGATGACTTCAGGATTCAGAAAAATGGGGAGGATTTTTATAAAGAGTTTTACCACAGCAAGGGTTACAACCTGACTATACTTAAATTAGTGTTTACATATGTAATCAATATTTCTTACATATGTAAAAAACTCAATAAAGTCCACAAAATTGAAGACAGGAATAATTATTGTTCAAATTTGTAAAATAAGAAGGGCCAATTGATGTCATATATGTTTTTTACATATGTACTAAACTTTTATTACGTAATGTAAAAAAACTCTATAAACCAAACCATAAACGATAGGATACTCCAAATTTGATACAGTGATTTATAAAAGATGTAATATATGTTTTATACATGTGTAATCAACTTTTCTTGATAAACAATACATTTAGGAAATACATAAAAAAGGGTGATTACCCACAAGATCTAAATATATTAAAACTATATAAAATATATTACATAAACAATTGTCTTAATTAAATTATTTTGTTTTTTTTTTTACTCTTAAAATAAAGTTTTCTTAAATTCGATGAATAAATATTATTTTAATTATCCACATTTTTTTAATTTAAGATATATTCAATAAACCAAAACAGGGATGGAAACTGCCAGTAATTTACGTAATTAATAAGCGTAATACGAGTAAATTACGTAAGTAATTAACTGCTTCAATACAAAATATCGGTTATTTGCGTAAATTACGTAATTTACAGGGTTAATTACTTGTAAATTTCGTAAGTAATCAACTAAATACTTTGCCCATCTATGTTTCAAAATTTTTATTTTTTTTAGAAAACTTATTCTTTGATGAGTTATTCCGAATGAATTTTGTTCTCCAAAAATGTTGTATTTATATATATTTGTTAAGGAAAACTTTTTCAAACGCTTCTTATAGAACAACACCCATTGCTTAAAGGAGGATATAAAAAAAAGTAGGAAACACATCACGCACAGGCCTTTATCCACTCAAGAAATTATATAAATTTATTTAAACACTGTAAATTAGTTATTAAGATATTTTTATATTTTTGTTTAAATAAATAATACTCCTATTGCGGAGAAATACTACAAAAAAAAAAAATCTGCTTCTATGTTTATTTATAAAATAAACAAATTATGAAAAAGTTCAAAAGTTTATATTTTTTTATTTTTTATGAAACTTCTTGTAAATTTTTGTATATACAATATTTTATTATCATTTTGTTATATTTTTTAATTATTGTTTTGTTTTTTGAGAGAAGGGCGACAAATATAGAACAATATAACAAAAATATATTTAATGAACATAAAAAATCTTTATTTTCAATAAAAAATTCAGAAAGTTTTGTTTTAATTTTATGGAATATTTTTAAAATGCAAGGATTTGTTATTTGTTATTTTCTGTTAATAATTAAAAATTGTTTTTTTATGAAAACCTTTGATTTACCCGCAATTATAAATGGAATTATGAATACTTAGGTATATAGGACATATAATAAAGTTCTACATATTTACGAATAAAGTACAAGGATATTCAAAAATATATTTTTAAAACATGGATGCATATTTGTAAAATGGAATAATTGACTTGAATACATACGTATGTTACGTATTAACATGTAGATAAATCAGAGGTTCTTTCGCCTTCTTTAGGGTTTTAATGTAGTCTTCCGAAGGTAGTTACTAACAAAAGTAAAAAAAATATATAATAGGCGTATCATACTTATGCATCTAAATGTAACTAAATCGTACTATACTTGTCTTATACTTGTATATGTGAATTGTATGATATGTAAATTGTATGGATCCACCCAAAATAATAGTAAATTCACAAAATTATTGTTAAATAATAGTTAAATCCACATATTAACAGCCAGTAAAATTGTACATTTGACAACTTTTAAGTGTAATAAATTTACATCACTTTCACAGTGCAACTCTAACGACTGTTGCTCGGTTCCATGCGTTTGGAACCCAGCCTAGTGCAGTCCAGTTCAGTGCTATCCAAAGCAATTCAGTCCAATTCGTATGCTAATAATTGCTGCTGCTAAAATTGAAACTGATATGAAATCATAAATTGTGTGCTCGTGTATGACTAATTTGATATTCTGTGAAGTTTGTGCCGCTTTTTTGCTGCCACTGCCACTTTTCCATAGCCAGCCACTTCTCCATAGCCACATAGATTTCCAGCGATTGATATAAACTGGATCATACTTTTATGGGATTGCGTAATAGCCAGGACAGTAATTTTAGTACGATTATTAATAGTTTTAGTTAGAGGTTGTTAATCTAACTAACTATCCAAACATACTAACTAAGTAGTATATAAACTAAATTACCAGTAGTGCAGCTATACTAAACTATTTTTAATTAAAGTAATTACTATTACTTTCGGCTGCCTGCCATTTGAAGCTTTAAATTTTAAGTTTTAAATTTTAAGACTTAAATTCCAAGTAGAATGCTAATTTTGGTCATTGAATCGTGATAAAATTAAGTTTTTTTTGACATTTCTTTGAATATGACTTTTGACAGATTTTAATATTTCATATAAATGACAGATTTTTAGTTTTTAAATAGGAAATGTCTATAATCATTACTTAATCACCGATATTTCTCATAGAAATTATGTAAATATGAGTAAATTTAATTGAGGATATTATTTCAATTAAGTCTTATAAGCTTTACGGACAAGAATGTTTAATGTCAGTTTTTATTTACATTATAAGATTAAAATTAATTGACATATTCATTTTATAGGTTTTTTTTGTAAAACTATCATTTTCTTTATATTTACTTTTATGACATTTGTTGGTAATAAACGTATTTTTCCAGATAATTTTTATATTTATATATTCTTTGTATATAGTACACATGAATTATATGTACGGTATTTATTTCATACATATTGTACTTATTAGATATGTATGTAAAAGTCCAATATTTAAAATATAGAATTGAATTACATAGATTTGTATGTGGCACCTATAAAATATGAACCATGAAGTTTCCCACGATAAACATGAAGAAGAACAGGTCACAAATACTTCATCTATTGCTCTTAGGGAGCAGTTCCCCAACAAGAGAAAGAAATCTGATGATGCAACAAGAAATGCTAGCAAATTCTCTCGTAGGTCAGCGTCTACGTAACTTCATGTCTACGGACCGTGTTAAAGAAATATCCCATCAGGATATCGAAAGCATATCCCATCAGGAGTCTGATTGGGTAGGAGTATTCGGATCTACAACTATAGATAAAAATATTCTAAGTCATACCCTTATGAGGAGGTTGCTAAAATGAATAAAAAGGACGGAAGCGAAAGAAGTTGTAGTGGGAGCAGGGATGGGCACTGTATGTAATTTACGTAATTCACAAGCGTAATTTACACGTAAATTACGTAAGTAATTAACTATTTCCATATAAAATTTCAGTTATTTACGTAAATTACGTAATTTACCGACGTAAATTACGTAAGTAATTAATTAAATACTTCGCTTTGCTCATTTATGAGTGAGAGATCCCCGTGGGTTAGTATGCACAACATCCGCTTTGATCCTATAGGTCTCCTCAGAAAAAATTGTTTGAGTGATATTGAATTTATGTCGCAGTATATTAAGTGACAATTATTGACTAGCTAGAAATAAGCACCCTAGATTCCATTTCCGTAGTCTTTAAAGAAGATAAGAATTTGGTACCTGGTACCAATTTCCATTGTTCAGTATTTTTTTCAATTCCATTCTGTCAATGGAAACCAACTCCTGCAGTAGAAAGCCATTTTTCCGTTTGCTTCGCTCTCACCAGAGGGGAAGAACACACTTCTTTCATAGAATACAATTCCGTAAAGGATCCGCACATAAACAGTAGCAGGTCATGTTTCCAGTCGCTTCTCTCCCTTCAAAGTGGAAAAAAAGCACTTCTATATGTGTGTGTGCCAATTTCCGTATTCGTTTAAAAAGCAAGGGATTTGACACCAAGATGCCAATTTGCGATATAATACTTTAGCATCGGTGCCAATTTCCGGTATGCCCAATTATACTATCTCAATGTTCAAAGCTCTCCACTCAAGCCTTTCATAATATCTTCAGAGAGCGATCATCGTTTCTCTCGCTTAGAAAAGGAGAAGGGGAATACTGATCGTGGAAAGAATGGAAAGAGAAAGAATACACTCCCTGAATCAAGCTATTGTTCGCTATGCGAAGTGATGTTGTTTATGATAATAGTTGTTTAATAAGACTTGGACCAACCAAAAGGCTGGATATGGGTTCTAAAGCCCTATAAGACATTAGATGAGCTGTTTGGAGAATAGTAATCGAAAGGAATTTTCTCAACACTTTTAAGCGATTTTGACAAGAAATAGCTAGAGAAGATAGGAATGATCAATTTTAAGTGGGAGAATCAATTTGAAGATGAAATAGGATTTTAGGTGGATGTGGTCTTACAGTCCGAAAGGAGTGTCAGCCTATTTGGTGCAGAAGATAGCTAAGAGATATTATGGGTTATAAAGCCAGAGTAAGAGTAATTACGGAATATATAGCCTTGGTACTCAGAACAATGACTTTGAGATACATCCATGACTAGCTTGTGTTGGAATTTGCAATTACCGACAAATTTAAAAAAACTAAAAGAAAAATAAAAATCATATAATTCTATTTATTAAAAAATCTATTAATTTATTCTAATTCCATGCTTAATTGTATATTTATGTAAAAATCTTAAAATTAAAAGTCATCAAACAAATTAAGAAATTCCTAAAACCCATAAACCTTGACCATGAAGATGAGTCTGGGTCACAAGTTCTTCAAACTAGGTTTATGAGTTAATAGTAAAGTTTATAGTTAAGTCATAGTTTTATATCACATTGTCATGTCATATGACATCAAAATAACATCTAAATGTAACGCTCTATGAAAGCTTGAACTGGTTTCTTGGTAAACACGTAAAAAGTCCAATATGGCCTCGTTTCTCATTTAGTCGGTAAGTTGGTAATTATAGCACCTTTGGATATATAATTGGTAATTGTAATTATAATTATCTTTTAGTGGTCACTTTACTGCTTTACTTACTGCTTTCCTGTGAGATTATCCATTTGCAAAACAATTTGTTATATAATTAATTAAAAAAATTTGTTTGAAGGCTGTAGAAAGTGGATATTTGATATTTGTATGTAAATTATGGTTTAACATAACGAAAGTAATAATGTTTTGGGAATGTCTAGACAATGTTTCATGAATTCATCACGACTTCCTACTTTCATATAAAGAATAATCAAAGACCTTCAAAACAATACTTCCATTTCCGTGAGGAGAATTTCAATTACTCTCGATCTTCATGTAAACAAAATCAAATAAAAACAAACAATAGTATCATCGAAATCATGTCAAGATCTAATCTTTATAATCTCATAACAAAAGTTCAACAAGGGTGAGATTAAATGGTGATTTCAATCTTATAGATTGTGAGCAATTTCCATAGAATCTCATGTTTGATAGCAATTAATATTTGTAGTCATCATCAAATGACGTCGTGACCACGTGTTACTGAATTGAAGATGCTCTGTGAATAATTTGAGGCTGCTGTCGATTCTATGACATGAATAAAAGAACCGCGAAGCCAATCCAAATCCGCAAAATTCTAATGAGAAAACAGTACATACATATTAAGTGGTAGGTAAGGTATAGGTATAGATAAATGGTTAGCTGGAAAATATATCCAGTATTATAAATTAACTAGCTGTTGGCAATTTCCATACGAATTTCAAATGAATCAAAATTGATCATAATTACCTGTTATCTAACAATCTATTTAAGTATTTGTTTTAGGGAGGATCAGAAAAAGTTTTTTTTTGTTACATACATACTGTTTTTGGATTGCATGACATTATTTTTAAGACGGTGGAGCTATAAGAATAAGTCATTGGCATTACCATCAACAAATATATTTGTTCCGGAAATTGGTTATTCGTTGTTGTTTGTTGGTATTTCTTCAATATGTACTTTTTTAGTGTTGCTATGTGTCGTGAAACTTTCACTATGAAAGGCAGGGGTAAAATTCTGTCGCTAGTGGGGAAACTCCTGTGGGTGCTGTATAAGTGCCTTGGTTCTTTAAGGAGGAGTGCTGCAGGATTCGACCATTTTTTCTCGCCCAACTCGTGAAACTCATATAGATAAATCAAATAAGTTCAAGTTCATAAATCAAATAATAAACAAATTTTAAGTCAAGTCGAAGAAGACAAGCTGTTATATTCCTCGTATGATTCTAAATGAGATAGCAGCAGTTGCACGATTGTCGGTAATCCCCTTAAGGTAAGTACAAATCAGCCGCATATAAAGAAAAGCTCTTGTAATGAAGCAACCAAAAATGTCGGGAACGGAGTACGGAATTCAAAAGAGATTTCACTCAAAGGCCTAAACATCCTGAAGAAGGCAAAGGAAAGTAGATCGAAATGTGAAGCACAATCAACACAAATAGAGAGCTACCACTGGGCGAAGAAACAAGTGGAAAACTTCTTCTGCTTCTCACTTCTCTGTCTGCAAAACTTCTAGAAATGAAGAAAACGGGCAATACCAAAAGAGATAATGGAGCATCAAAGCGAAACCGTTCCCTGGTGAAACTGAGGCGAAAAGATCCAAACCGATCCCAATAAAGAGTAGTTCAATACCAAAGATTGGACCTCAAGGTAAGCATCGTAGATGCTAATGCTCCCGACTTGAGAATTTCTTCAGAAAAAAAAGCTAAACAAAAAAATTGTCGGTGAAATAGTAACAAGAAGTTGGACGTACTTACAACTATAATAACATCCATCAGAGAAGTATGAAGTGTCGCCAATATCCAATTCAGATATCTGGCAGACTCTCCAAGGCCGCCGAAATTAAAGATTGCTTTTCCTGGTGAGCTGGAAATAAACGACATTTTAACCGTTCTTGATGTCACAAACCCTGATCTAAACAACGTGGAACATAAAAATGCACAACTGTAGTCATTTTTATAGCTGACAAGGTAAGCCTCTATCTGAGGAAAAGACATGTGGAAATAATTGACTTCAAAACCAAAGCAGTACCATCAATTAATCCAGCATCTGACAAACCTTTAGAAATTGAGTGACTGATCCCAGAAATGTAGGGAACGACATTGCGAACGGAGGGCATAGGCACAATTAGTCTTGCAAATAATACTCTTATGGAAGAAGAAGGGAAATATCTAATAACAGGTAAGTTAAAACTTTCGTCCTTTTCTAACATATCAATCACAGGTAATTAGAATAAAATCTGAAACATTGTGAAGAAGCTTGGGCTCTATATGGTCTTTTAATTTTTATGATCTAAAATCTTTGGTCTAAGGAACCCCAACTTTACCATCATTCAGAAGGGTTAAGAACGAATGAGCCCAAGGGCTTATATTCTTGCAAAAAAACTCCCTGGGTATACACCTGATACCCAACCAATGGACAAACTATCCAGATCCCACCAGTGGCTATTAAGGAGCTGTCTCAAAGCAGGAAATTATGCTTCAATGATGGATTGCTCATTGGTTGTAATGCGAATGCCAAGCACAAACTACAAACAAGATTCTCTTCTTGAATTCGTTACTGAAAAAAACTACTGATCCTATTTCTGTTGACCGTAGTGGAGATGGTTGCAATGTCTATTCTTTTCACTACTTTCCTCAATAGGCAAAGACCTGTTAGGATTCCTATAGATATTCTCATATCGTTTTTACTAAATCCTAACAATTCCTTTGTCTTTTTACTCAATTAGAAGGAAAGAATAACTTTGCGCCCTTGCATCCTTCTATATTCCTCATCTTATGTAGCTCCAATTTGCAGGATATGAATAGAGTAGAGTTCTATGTCCTTGAAATTATTGGCTTAAAAGCTGCTTGACTATCTGCGTAAAGTGAAATATACCTGTTTGTGATTTCTTTGTCTGTTAAAATTTTATATGCTTGCCTTATTGCTAAGGTTTCAGCATGGAATACAGAGCACTCATTGTCCAGCTGTATCGATTGCCTACATCCTAACTCCTCAATGAGGATTCGTGTATACTGACAGTTCTCCTTGCATTTCAACTTTGCCATTATGCCAGTCTGTCCTTTCACTGTAGATCACATCTACGGGCTCTTCAAAGTTGATTGCCTTACCCATATAGTCCGAACGAGGATTATCTATGTCAAACATTTTCAGTATGTTTCTGTGTCCAGATTTTGCCGTTTTGAAGTGACCTAAATGTTGTAGTCTAATCGCTGCTTTTCCAGCTGTCGCTTGTGAAATTTGAAATCTATGGTTTCTATATCCAGTATAACTTCAAGGGCTACCGTGGGGGTTGACCTCATTCCTCCCCGCAATGCCTAATAAGGCTGATCTTTGGACTCCTATATCCATGCTTATGCAGATGCAGTTTTGGTAGAATTCCACCAAACTAAGCAAGGATACGTTAGAATCGGCCTGATAACTGAGGGTAAATCCACCTAATCATTTGATCATATATACGCCTTTTTCCGTCTTTCCATTATTACCCCTAAATATTTGGCTTGATCTTTCATCAAGTCTAAGTAAAAAGGATGATCCATATAACATTTGGTGGAAGAGTCCACTCATGTAACATAAAAGTGTTACGAACCACAAAAATCATATTTGTGACTTTTCCATTCTTCGATTTAAAAACTGCACACAACCCCCCCCCCTTTTAATGCTTGCTTTATTGCTAAGATTTCAGCCTGGAATACAGATCACTCATTGTCCAGCTGTATCGATTGTCTGCATCCTAACTCCTCATTAGTTCTCCTGATCCAGCGCGTAACGATGATTTTGAACCATCCGTGTATATTGACAGTTCTCCTTGCACTTCAACTTTGCCATTATGCTAGTCACATCTACTTGCTCTTCGAAATTGATTGGCTTACCCATATAGTCCGAATGAGGACTACCTCCCCCCCCCCCCCCCCCCCCCCC
>HF697816.1:9200-26300 GCA_000341915.2 Megaselia scalaris
CCCCCCCCCCCCCCCCCCCCCCCCCCCCCCCCCCCCCCCCCCATGCAAAGGTTTGTAAAATAATAATTATTATATTAGTACTTTTTTCCTTTTTTTGTTGCAATTTGAATGGCTCTCTCAGATGTTTACATTAAAAAAAAAACATTAACAAAAAACACAATTTTTTTTCGTTTTGTGTTTAATATTATTAAATTACCAAATAAACTAAAGATGGAAAATGATCAAAAAATAAGAATAAGTGAATATTTCTCTAAAAATTACATTTAATAAAACCAAAATATTTCCTCGTCGATTTGTTTGCTCAATTGATTGAAATTAATTGAAATATATTCAATCTTCACTCATTTATTGAAAATTGCAAGTAATTGCTAAAATTGAACTTCACTAATAAGAAATTTTACAAAAAAAATTTTTTTGAATAACAAATTTATTGTTTTATGCCGCAATTAAAATATTATCAGCATTGCAAAACTGCGTACTATTTTTGGTATTTCAAATGTTTTCGTCAATTTAATGAAATTAAAAATAGAACCAATCAAATCAAAAATTTGTATTTCCTCAAAAACAACAATAATTGTTGACAGAAAATTTAGATAATTGATGTGACACAATCATTATTAATTGTATATTTATTATATAGTCTTTATAGTCTTATTCTAATAAAAATTCCAATAGTACTAATAAATTATTAAAAGTGAAGCAATCAATTTTATTATAAAACATAAAAACAACATATAATAATTGTATTTAAATGTCATACATATTAATTAAAGAATAGTTAATTCCTATATCAGTTGCATCATCCAATTGTGGGATAATTCTATAAATTCCAAAAGGAAAAAACACAAATTTGAATGGCAAGAATCCCACTTGCTTGTAAAATAAAAAAATATTAAAGACATTGCTCTAAAGTATATAAATCAAAATTAAAAATTGAGTATGTTTAAGCACGACTCAATATAGACTAACAAAAAGAAGAAACTTGCTCGTGCAAACGAGTGAGTTTTGAGCGTTTTAGATAGCTCGTAGTAGATAAGCAACATATATAAAACACGAACTCACAATGTTTACTCATTTATAGTTGAAAACTCGGAAAGTGAAGATCCCAAAATATAACCGCTATTTAAATAATTATTATTTTTAATTTTTGAATTTTGTTTTTAATTTTGTAATATTAACTTAAATTGAAAATGACGGGAACAATTACAGCCGATCAATCTCCAATAATTGTAAAACCAGCTAAGCACCGTACTCATTCTGGAGGATCAACTGGATATATAGCTCAAGAACCAAACGAGACTTTGTAAGTATTAATAGAATTAATAATATAAAATTATATATAATAAATTTATATAAAAATAAACATATCGTGTGTCGCAAAATTTAATTGATTTCAATTATAATCTAATTTAGAATAAAAATATGAAAAAAATATAAATTTTAGAAATAGTCGCGCGATATTATTTCTAATTTGGGAATAAATTGCTTTATCATTAGCCTTGATCTTTCAAAGATCTTTTAATTTAGCAAAATCACGTTTTGTGTTTAAACAATTTAAAAACAAAGAAAATATTTTATGCAAATATAAATATGTTTATGTTTTTATATGCAAATATAAATATATATAAGAAAGTCGTAGTTTTAATTTTTCATTTGTAATTTGTATAATAAATAAGTTTAGATTTATGCAATATCAATTAATAAAGACTAAATTATAAATTAATTTGAATTTTTCGTTATTGGATTACTTTTTTTTTTTTGAAATAAGTAAACTGCTCTTCATCATTGTCTGTAATTTTCGTAATTAGGATAATGTATAGATAAATTACATTAGCAAGTTCAATACAAAATCACAGTTATTTACGTAAGTTAACAAATTTAAAAAGTAAATTTAAAAGTTTTCATAACCTACGCATAACATATAAAAATAAGTTTCAAAATACTCTATAATTAAAATAAATTGTCTTTTAATTATAGTACTTTAATTGCTCTTGAATAAAACTTGACAGTTTTAATTATTAAGTATTATTAAGAGCTATTATATATAACATATTATAAATATTAACAATTTTATTTTTCAAATCACAATTCTATATTTATTTCATTAAATATACCTCCCGTAAATAAGCATTATCTATTATTTAAATATTGTCAATTATATAAAACAAGCTTTATGAAGTAGTATAATCCAACATAAATTAGTCGAATCATCAAATAGAATAATCTACATCGCAATTCTTTTGACTTAAAAAAAATTACAAAAAATATTATCAATACCGAAAATTCAAAAATCATTTAATAATTAAACAATTTTGCATTATATTACAGAGACTCAAATACGGAAGCACAAGTTTTAGAGGAAGCGTTAGTATTCTTAAATGTAGCATGTTTTGATTGCACTTTTTCTTAATTCTTAATTTTTTGTAAATTCTCACTCTATTTTTCATTTGAAATCCATAATTTAATATTCATAAACTAATAAAATATAATTGCCTTTGTAGGAAAATATATTGTTTATATCATTTCATAGATTCTTATCAAAAATTGTCTTATTTGTTTACGATTGTTTTTAAAAAATCTTATCAATAAAATATTTATTTTGCAAATAAAATCATATACAACATTTTGGTTTCTATATATTATATAAATTTGATTTGATTTTTATATAAATTTGAAAAAATATTTGTAGCTTTTACATGTAATATACAATATTTATATACTTACTAAAATATATTAATATAAATACAAATTTTGTATTTATTATATTAAAATCAAAAGTATTTCCCCCCCCCCCCCCCCCCCCCCCCCCCCCCCCCCCCCCCCCCCCCCCCCCCCCCCCCCCCCATCATCATTTTGTATTTCTAATTGTTTAATTTTTCGGGAATTACTCACAATATTTAAAATTTATTAATTTTGTTTTTGGAAAATTATATTATGTAATATAAAAATATAATAAAATAATTTTTTATACATTCTTTTCTTACACTTTGAATAAATATTTTTTACATTAAAGGTAAAATTTTAACATCTTATATTAAAGTTGGTTCATTATATAATTTCTTACATTTTGTGAGAACCATATTTTTGAATAAAAGAACTAACTAGAAAGGAATCACAAAAAAAAACCGTCTCCGACCAAAATGTATCACCAAAACTTTTTTTCTTACTATTTTGTTCTTTTCATACATCATACATGAAATCGAAATACTTTTAATACCAACTTTTTCAAATTATTTTTTGCTATTAAAAAATGCCATTTGAAGTGGTTTATACTAAAAAGCAGCATCCTTTTTGTGTATAAAATGAAACCTTTCTGGGTGTCCTAGACTCAACAAGTCTTGAGATATTCGAGTTTTAAAACGTATCTATTTAAAGCATCGTCTGAATCTCGGAGATACGAATTCCCAGAAGTAGGGTTAAGAGTATTTATTGAATCATATGATATGATATTTTTTTAGTATAGATCTTAGAATAGATTTATTTTATGGTCTAAAACGTTTTATAAACGCCATTGTGTCAACTACTTTTAATCTCATCATGGATGGGAACTGTCTGTAATTCACGTAATTTATAAAATTAAATGTAATTTTTTAAAATAATTAACTACTTCAATACATAGACATATTTACTTAATTTACGCGTAAATTTCTTAAGTAATTAACTAAATACTTTGTCCATCCATGAATATCACTATTGTGTACCTCTTTAAAAAGAATATTTCTAACAAAATTTTTACTTTGCAGTTATTCATATGAAGTATGTAAAGAGATAGCTGATTTCTTAACCGAACGTACTGAAATTCGACCAAAAATTGGAATTATTTGTGGTTCAGGATTAGGATCCCTCGCTGATGAGCTGACAAACACAGATATTTTTGATTATGAAAATATCCCTAATTTCCCCATATCCACTGTAGAAGGACATGTTGGTCGTATGGTGTTTGGATTTTTGGAGGACGTTCCTGTAATGGCTATGCAAGGAAGATTTCATTACTATGAAGGTTACGGTCTTGTAAATGTTCAATGCCAGTGCGTGTAATGAAATTAGTTGGATGTACACATTTAATAGCAACAAACGCAGCTGGAGGATTAAATACAAAATTTAAAGTTGGAGATATTATGATAGTACGTGATCATATTAATATGATGGGTTTCGCTGGTAATAATCCACTTCAAGGACCTAATGATCCTCGCTTTGGACCTCGTTTCCCTCCTATGACTAGAGCTTATGATACGCATTATATAAAAGTAGCCAAGAAGGTTGCAAAAGACATGAATATTGTTAATGATGTACATGAGGGCGTTTACACTTGCCTGGGTGGTCCAAACTATGAAACAGTTGCAGAACTACGAATGCTTAGAACTCTTGGAATTGATGCTGTTGGTATGTCTACTGTTCACGAAGTTGTCACAGCTAGACATTGCGACTTAAAAGTGTTCGCTTTTAGTTTAATTACAAATAAATGTGCATTAGACTATGATAGCAGTGACGATGACGCTAACCACGAGGAAGTTGTAACTGTTGGTAAGAACAGACAACATATTTGTGCTCAATTTACTAGGCGAGTTGTTCAAGCTATCAGTGATGAAATAAATAGTAATCAAAATTAAAAATAGAAACATAGTATTACGAAAATATTTCTTTTTTAATATAAGAATTTAATTTAATATTAGTAATTAGTTATAAATAAGAATCTTTTTTGTTATTTTTTAATAAATTTAATTTCGTTTGTTTAATTTTGTTGTGTTTTTGCTTTTTTTTCAATGTGTTGAAAATTGTTTACAATTATGAGATTTATAACGGAAAATGAAAGGTTATTTTTTATATGAACCTACTTTATAAGAGTGCTCTGGAATAATGATAAGCTAAAATATTGTAGTCCAAGTTTTAGTTTTATAAAATTTCGTTTCTTTAAATTTTAGAGTATTAAAGTATGGCTTTATTAAAATTATGATACTTGTGTTTGAACTTATATTTTAAAGGTAAGCTTTTCTTTTTCCTGGTTGTTTCCAAAATCAATCATCCATCTTAGAATTTGTGTTAATTGCCTATAAAATATTTATGTTCAATTCTAAAAATAAAATAAAATTAAAAAGAAAATTTAAATTATTTAGCTGATTAAGAAATGTAGGAATTAAATAAATAAAAATGTAGGATTTTTTTTTTGAATTTTTCAAAAATAAATGTAGAATATTTAGAAATTGTTTTTTGAACATTTACATGATTTTGTAAACAATGGTTAAGTATTTACTTTGATTTTGAAATTTTAGAATATCAATAACAATAACAGTAATAATAATGACAACTAAGGAAAAAAAAAGAAAAAAAGAACTTTCCTTTTTGAAACAAATTTATTTTCATTTTTGGAAATTTCGTATGCGCCAAAGAAGTTAATTTCAAAAGTATCCAAACTTTCCCGACCAAAAATCAAATCGACCAAGTGCTGTGACATCCGACATGAAACAACATCTTTGATGTGAGGACCATGAGGGGTGCCAACATCGACTCCGTCCTTAAGAGATGGGGAGAATTTTTCTCTGAACTACTGAATGGCAACAATGGTAGAATCAATCCTCAAGGATTTTCTTTCACATTCCATAACAACGGAGAAGAGACTCCATCAACAAGAGCTGAAGTGAATAAAGCTATTCAACACCTGAAAAACAACAAGAGCACAGGTACAGATGGCATCCCCCCCCCCCATCATTTTTATAAATATGTTGAGTTTATTTATATTTTATATATCTTAACTATTTTTAAAAATATTTTGAGTTTATTTATTATTTGAATATCCTAAATCAGAGATAACCTCACAAAATAATAGGTTAGTTTATAAGATTGTTGCTAAGAATGCGCTCACAATTATACTGTTTTCTGGCTGAAACAAATAAGTATGGGAATCTCCACTTATCATCAATGAACTATTTTCTTAATAATCAATCTATGGAAATATTTTATTATTTATTTCAAATATTTGACCCATGCGGTTAATATTATTAATTGAATATATTGAAAACAACATGTTTTTTGTTTTTAAATTGATTCAACTGATGCAAAGTTTCACGTTTTTATATTGAATTCTATATTAATTATAATTTAATTAAAGCCTGATTACCTTTTTATTTTATTTTAAATAAAAATGTCATAAAATATTCTTGGTAGAAATTATAATGTTTAATATATGTTTACACCAATAGACCAGTAATATAAATTAGTTATTAAATGATTTATTTTTACTTCCAATATATGTTATATATATTTATATTTTTTAAGTTAAATATTAAAAATATAGAATTGTTGTTTCAGTACGAAATATATTTTTTTAATAAATGTATATTCAGTAATTATGATTTTTCTGAATTATTCTTATATGATTTTTATGAAACCATTTTTTTTTCAAACATTTAAACTTTTGTTTTATCAATTAAAAGAACATATTATATTTTGATGTTTTTTTCTTTTTTTTATGTTTTCGTAGATATTTTATATATCTTTTATTAGAATTATTGAAATAAAAAACATTATTACCTCTTTTTAAATATAAAATTTTGTTCATTTTTTTAATTTAACTTTTATAATATTATATTTTTCTTTTGTTTAAGATTCTGAGTAATTTACATTTATATGCTTACATCTTAAATTTACATTCCAATTTTTATTGTAATAATTCTCAAAATTTTCTGAGAAAAAGGAAATACCTCATATTCGCCATGTTTTCAAATGTGATGATAAATATATGGAATCGAAAGAAGATAGAAGATACGCACATTGTGTTTTTAAAATTTTTGAATCGCCCGAATATGTATCCAAAAATTTGGGGTTATGATTTCATGAAGCTTTCCAAAATGGCCTTAAAAATTAAAAATGTTTTTTAAATAATATATAGAATATTGTTGATAGGGATTATATGCATTTTATCAATAAATATTGTCGATAAATATATTTGTATCGGCAAATTTATCTCAAATTATTTTTTTAAATTAATTAAAATTTTGTATTTAATACAAGAATATACTTTTCATCTATACCAAAAGAATACGTATTGTATTTTGGTCTTCAGTGGACGTATACAAAGTACTTCAATATCTCTAAAAAATACATTTGGTTTTCATCTGATGGTCTGCGAATAACCTTCAATATACCTTAGGAAAACGTATTTTAAAGGATTTCAGTATATGTCTCCTACGTAAGAAGGGAAACGTATACTATTGAGTTACATTTGGTGTTTCTCTGATGGCACGGATTCTGGAGGATTACGATGTCGGAGGAAATGAGCTTGTCTGAAGAGCACAGACTTCTAGGAGATCCAATGCCTAGCGAGCTCAATAAGTAAAACACTTATACAGCTGAAGAACCAACAAAAATTACAAGAAAAGAATTGTCGGTGGTACACTCATGAAATAATTATAATTGATTTATAGAACTACACCCAGATTCACTTCTCTCATTGTAGTTGAAACAGTAACTTACTTTCACAAATACTTGTATTACCGAAAGTTTAATATCAGTCCTTGTCTTTGGAATTCTTCAAGAATCGACAATGGAATTATAAAAAGAAATTTTGGGAATAGCGAATTTTCATTGATTACAAACAACCATTTAGGAGTTAATTAAACATTAATTACACATGGAATAAATCATGATCTATCAATGAGTAAAAGGAAGGAAAATAAAGAAGTATTAATTAAATGAAGAGAAATATATACAAACCTAGAACAATTGCTCTCCCCCCCCCCATTTTATATTCATAGCTCGTATTTTGGTATGCAAATTCCAAAAATATTAGCGAATAATTCCAATTTCGCGAATTTTTTTTGTGGGTGTGTCACACAAAAAAATATGCCACTACAGATAAAAAAAAAAGAATTGTGTCTCAACTACAAGTCAAACTTATATGCAAAGTTTTTTTTATATAAATCTCCGCAATATGAGTATTTTTGTATTCATAAAATAATACAAAAGTATTGTATATAAGTGTCGATGTTTTTATATTTATTTTGGGACATCTTTTAAGAGCTCCAATTAGAGCAAATACTTTTTGCTATTACTAATGTGGTTGTTAAAATTTAGTTTATCATCCAGTTCCAAAATCATCATCATTTTTAATATTTCACAAATCTATATTAATTAAGAAATTATTTCTAATTTTAATATATTCACTGATAACATATCTTCTTAAACTACCTATAATCTTCGAAATCACCAAGAATCTTCAAAAACATCCAAAATAATTCCAAATCATACAAAATCTTTCCCCCCCCCCAATTTGATTTTGTCTGATTTTCATGATTTTGAAGATTTTTGATAATTTCCAAGATTTTAGGTTAGTTTAAGAATGTTTTTTATGACTTTAAAAGATTTTGGATGATTCTGAATATATTAAAATAAGAAATAATTTTATAACTTAAGAAAGCTTTGTCCTTTGAAAGAGCAGTCTTTGCGCACACATATGTGTAAATGAGAAAAAAATTTTGTTATTTTGTTAATTCTTAGCTATTTTTATTGGACCTTTTTTTTATATTGCCAGCACTATTAAATAAGAAAACGAAAATAAAATCGTCATCCAGAATCCAGTTTTATTAGCTAAAGATTGGTCATGAGGAACCAACAAGAGAAGAAATTTTCAGATTTTTACGTACTATCACTATTCATGCTGCACTTTCTTTGAAACATTCAAAAAGTAATAAAACTTAAAAATTGAAATGGTTCTTGGATGTCGTCAATTGATACGACATGGGACGGCGGGGTCCCAAACAGGGTCTACAGAAGTTTTTCGACCCTATACTATATGTATATAATTTTTAAGACAATTTCAGCGCCTGTCTTGACCACATGATTGTTGTGGTCAACTGGGACGACAGGTTCTTGGTTTTTGGATATGGACAACTGGGACGATATGGGACGTCGGGATTCCAGACATGTTGTATAGAATTTTTCCGACCATATGCAATATGTATATCATTTTAAGGTCATTTTTAGTGGCAGTCTTGTCCACATATGGGTTTTTGGATGCGGTAACTGGGACGCCGGTCTCCCAGACAAGTTTTATAGACATTTTCGACCCGATGCAAAATGTATATAATTTTAAGGGAATTTAACTAGCAGTCTTAATCACATATAGTTTCTGGATGTGAACAACATGAATGCCTTCCACATAGATTTTACTGACATTTTTCAAACTTTTGCAATAGGTATATCATTTTAAAACAATGTCAGTGATAGTAGTGGCCACATATGGGTTTTGGATGTGGGCAATTAAGACTCTCCCAGTGTCGCAATTCAAATTGAGTATTATTCATAATATCAATTTAAAGGAAATTTAATCGCAGCATTTAGTTGATAGTGGTCCTATGTTTCTGCTCTATGTACCCCACATTTCGGAGCTTATATTTTTAAGGGGGTTGTTTTGCATGACTAAGACTAAGCCGAAATATTAAAAAATAAAATTTATTAAGAGTTCTTATTTTTAGTGGAAACATTATTTAACATCATCAGTTCAATTAAGGTCTCCAACTTAACTACTGGATTTGGTATACGTAAGTTTTCAAATAAAGAATCTTTTAGATATTCTTCATTTTTACTTTTGTGTGACGATATTATCTACGAATTTCATCTACTCAATGATCTTGATGCTTATGACTATAAAGTTGTCGACATCATTTCATAGATCAGAAGTTGCAATCGTGAACCCATTAATTTCTTCATTATTGGATCTTTTTCTTGTTTCCAATGCTAATTTTGTTCTTCAACAGTTATCAGCACCTGCGTATTCTTTGTATGATTTATTATTCTTAGTCTATGACTTGCCAAATTTATCATTGTATGAAAATGTTCCGAGGTTCAGAAAATTCAACAAAATCGATAGCTGTGCTCTTTTCCACGATGTCATCAACACTAATTGAGGCTTTGGTTTAATGTTACCTCTTGATGAAAATGTATCTTTTATGGAGGATAGATAACAAGATATAGATAAATTTTCTAAAGATCCTAACCTGACATCCATTTATTACTCGAATATTGGTGATCTAGAGTTCAAGTTTTCTTCATGCTTATATCTTTTTATATCTAACGAAAAAACTGCAATGAAAAATCAAACATATTCAAAAGTCTACAATTTTAGAAAATGACTTTTTTTTGGGTGCAAATCGAAAAAAAAACTGATAAAAAAATAATAAGGTAATAATATTTAAATATTTTTGGATTCTTAAATTCGATAATAAAAAGAAAAGAATGTCCTTGCCTACATTATGATAATTTATTATACATAATATTCTTCTTAAGAAAAAAACTTCAATTAATTCAGAAAGTAGAATATCCAGAAACCAATTCTAAAACCAAGTTTAAAAAGTCTTTTAATATAATGTTAATTTCCCTTAACTATCTGTTATGTTATTTATAATTTTCTAATTATCTTAATAGAATAATTTTATAAATATCGTGTAATTATTAAAGATGCAATTTAGAAGGCGATTATTGAATATTTGTGCTATTAAATACTAAAAAATGTAAACATTATATTAAGTTGATTTTAAAAATATATCATAAGAAATCTATTTGAAAAATTATAAAAAGTTAAATATCATCTAAAAAACCCAATCAAAAATTAATATTAATAGCATTAGTCGAACTATAATTTGTCAACTGTTTATTAGTAACGGCATTAATAAGAATTTAAAAAAAACACAACATTTATAATCTTGATAAAATACTTAGAATATACGTACGTATATTTAAAACCCCCCGCAAAACTTTATAAATTTCTACATAATTTTAAAACTTATAAAAAAACTTCAAGTTTATATTCAACTTTAAACTTTCTTTTTAACTTTAAACAACTTTGTTGATTCCCTTCTACGATAACTGGTAATTTGTCGAATCGATATATAGATAATGTATACGATATAATTCTCCTATAAAAATGAGACAACTTGCTATAACGATTCAGTTATTTTTGAGAGCTAAGGTTTAAATATGAACTCGGTTGAATTTAAAAGGCATGGAAAAGCTTTAATAGAATTTCTATCAGATTATATAGAAAATATTGAGACAAGAAATGTACTACCAAGTGTTGAACCTGGATTTTTATCGAAATTTGTTCCAAATGAATGTGCTGAAGATCCCGAATGTTTTGAAAATATTATGGATGATTTCAAAACTAATTTCATGCCGGTATTACTCATGAACATCATCCACACTACAATGCTTATTTTTCTTCTGGTTTGTCTTATCCGGGAACATTAGGAGAATTAGCTTGTGCTGGACTTTCCGTAGCTGTATTTAGTTGGATAAATTCACCAGCTGGAACTGAATTGGAAAATAAAGTTTTAGATTGGTATGCGAAGGCAATGGGACTTCCAGATGCTTTTATTTCATCAATACCTGGATCAAATGGCGGAGGAGTTTTACAAAATTCAGCTTCTGAATGTATACTTATTTCTATGATAACAGCCAGGTCCAAAGCGATTGGACAACTGAAAAAATCTAGTGAAATTCATGAAAGCTCGTTTTTGCAAAATCTTGTCGCTTATGGCAGTAAACATGCAAATTGTGCGTTAGAAAAAGCAGCTAAAATTGCCCTAACTAAAATTAGATTGATTGATATTGATGCTGATGGTAAAATAAGAGTCGATTTATTAAAAGAAGCCATCATGAATGATATAAGTGCAGGTTTAACTCCTTACTTTGTTATGGCTACATTAGGAACGACAGCAACAACAGCTTTTGATGATGTTCTTGAAATCGGAAAGTTTTGTGAAAATATATCTAGTATATGGTTTCACATTGATGGAGCTTATGGAATGAATGCTTTTATTTTACCGGAATTGAGAAAATTTGGCATAGGAATGGAATTAGCGGATTCTTTGAACGTTAACGCTTGTAAAATGCTTTTAGTTAATTTTGACAGCTCTGCTATGTGGTTGAAAGATTTAAAATATCTTGATAGTGCATTCGGTATAAAACCATTATATTTGAGTCATAAGTATCAAAATACTACTGGAGTTATGGATTATAGAAATTATGGAATCTCATTAGGACGTCGATTACGTGCTTTAAAACTTTGGTTTGTCTTTAGAAATTATGGTCTTAAAAAACTTAGAGCTCATGTTATGAATTTATTACAATTGGCAAAATTGTTCGAGAAACTTGTTAATGAGGATAGTCGTTTTGAAGTAGTAAATAATGTCCATTGGGCTTAGTAAACTTCCGATTAAGGTATTTTGATTAACTATTTTGTTTATATTTTTTTATAATTTATTTTACAATTTCAGGTGTTCAAATACTAAAACTAAGGAGCTACTTAGTGAAATAACGAAAAGCAAAAAATTGTTTATGGTTCCTTCAGAAATCAATGGAAAATTTAATATAAGATACTGCGTTATTGCTGAAAGAATGGAAGAAAAACATGTGTACGAAGCTTGGAGTTTTATTCAATGTATTGCTACAGATGTTTTAAGAGAATGATATGTAAACAAAATCGATTAGCGAATTCAAAGTATTAAATTAGAAATAGAATTCATAACCCAATTTTAGCAAAATTATATTGTTCTTAACTATTTTAAAAAACATCAACATAAACAACTAGAGATTTGTTTGCAAAATAAATATTAAATCTTGCTTTTTGTATGATTTTGTTCGGTAAATTATTAATAAAATATAAACAAATTTTGTTATAATATATACATTATGAAATTTATAAATTCTAATTTTTGTATATAAAAACAATGTTTTGAAAATTCCACAGTTTTAAATGAAATATTTAAGGCAAAACTTTAAAACAGTACCGGGTAATTAAAAATATTTGTATAATTAGAATAAACTATAGACACATTAAATCAACGTAAAATTGCATTTAATAATTACTAGGAAGTTAAGTTTCTCTCTTATTAAAGTAATTTTTTCTTTCTATAAAAGTTCTATGAGGCTAAAATGAAACAATAGTTTAAGCTATGAAGTTCATATATATTCTACTGTTTATCGGATGTATTAAAGAGACATATTTACAATTTACATTTTCAAAATTGGCAACACCTGCTCCTATAACACCTACCACTACAACGACTACAACAGTTCGTCCTGTTATCAATACAATTTATGGAATTGTGTTTCCCTATTCATATACAGGAAACAGCGATGGATTACAGCAACAAGTTTTTGGCTGAACAACATTTTTCCGGTGCATGGATGGGCAAAATGAGGTATTTAGTTAATTCTTACGTAATTTACGTGTAATTTACGTCCATAAATTATGAAATTTACGTAAATAACTAATATTTTATATTGGAGGAGTTCGTTATTACGTAATTTACGTGTAAATTACACTTGTAAATTATGTAAATTACAGACAGTGCCCATCCCTGTTCCTGTGATTTTTTTTTAAATTTTTAGAATTTAATTTCATAATAAAATATTAACTGCAATTGTAATTTCTATTAACGTTAAAACTATGCTTTTCCGAACATTACTCTAAAATAAATTTAAAAAAAGCACATTCTAATAACTTTCAATTTTAAAGGAAAAAATTCAAAAAAAAAAATATATAAAATAATAAGAGGTATCAAGGGTTTTCTCATATGAATGTTCCCTTAGCATCAGCTGATTTAAAACGGGAAAATATCGTCTAGCCCTCAGGGTATATTGTCTGATTCATTCTGGTCATTGCTAGTGTTACCTACTGGACCCTTTGGGAGGACTAGTCCTCCTTTTTAATTGTGATTCTTCCGTCCTCCTTTTTTCAAAATATCGTAAAATCCTCCTTTTTGTGTAATTTGGGACTGGGAAGCAAACTTATTTAAAATGTATACCTTCTATTCAGAATTTCACCATTGCTCACTACTACATTAGCCAGAACGAGCATTACTAACAATTGTTAATAAAAAGTGAGGTGTGACTAGTCAATCTTTGTACTAAAATCTCCCAGTCCATCGAGTCCTATATAAAATTTACAGTTTTGAATGCAAATACCTCTAAGTCTATTGGAAACTAGACCATCAAATCCAATAAATATAAATGCAATCTCTTGAGAATCCACCCGTTCGTTTAAAAAATCAAAGCAGGACTTAACATAAATATATTATCCAGTCTAAATACAGTTAAAAAAATTTCACTGAAAACGTTCAAATTGAATTGGATGTTTACCTCCTTTTTTGTTACACATAGAGGATGATGTACTTCACTCGAAGAGATTGCAGAAATATTTTCTGAACCTGTTTTCGCTACCCCAAAAATCAGAATACCTTCCCTACCCCAAAAATCAGAATGACTCAAAATTCAACAAACTCGAACTGCGTTGTTGGCACTCTTGTTACGTATTCTTGTTTTGTATTCCAAAACTAATTTTGATCGAACTATTTGACTTTTTAAAGCTTTTATAGCAGTTGGACTGTTAATGTAGAGTGAAATTGATCGTCATCTAATTCCTGATGCTGCAATCTTTAAAGCTAAAATTTCTCCTTAAAAGAGAAAGAGAGAGAGAGAGCAATCGACATGGTTATTATGCAGTGGTCCATTTCCTCAATAAAACTTTTTCGTTTATTTGGAATTAAGTAGTCTATTAAGCTTGATTTTTTAGACCACCAAATTCACTTTACAATACTAGATTTTAATCCCCATTAGTTCACCCAAAAAAAGAAATACTAAAAACCCGTATCAAAATGCAAAAATTTTGCATAAAATGTCGGTTAATTTAATTATAAAATTTTAGCATTTAATGCAGTTTTTCCTTTGCTGGGTTTGCACTTTATTCAAAACCAAAAATGAACTAAATAAGAAGCAATTTTTTATATGGAGTTTACAGCATTTAATGCTAAAAAAGCTTTAAATTGCAAAATTCTAAAATAAAGAATTTTATGACAAAATAATTCGGAATTTCTTTTTTTTTGGGTGTTACCAAGCATTTAAACCATGCAATTAATGCTCTTTTCCTTCTCATTTCAACATTCTAATTCCAATTAAGCTTTTTATCTAGTATTACACCTAGCTATTTGGCTTCTGGAAAATTACCACTGACGAATATAGTTAGTTCATCAGCATACCCTAAGCAATGTGACTCCTTCCCATTCTAATTTTGTAAAAATTTTGCGAATACCAAAAGATTTATAACCTTTCTCGTGACTTCGAATCCCCCTATTTCAACTGCACCACAGAAAAAAATTCCAAAAATTTTGGAATTTTCTAAAATTCTAAAAAATTTCCAAACTTAGATTCGACGCTTTTGGATTAAAACTACAAAATTTTGCACAAAATTCTTAAATTTAAATTATTTATTCTAATTCTTAGAATTAAAATTCTAATTTTTGGAATTTTTAAACCAAAAAATTTTGTTTTAATTTGGAATTAAAATTCTAAAATCTTGAATTAAAATTCCCCCCCCCCTCAATCAAATTTTTCCATTCTCATCGGCCAAACTAACTGCGACTAATAAATTTTACGATAGAATTTAGAACAGTGTATAAAATATTAATTACATAATGATAATTTGTACATTACGTTGTTCTGTAACTAATGATAAAATTACGCCCAGTTATGATTTCAGTTGTTTTAGTTTGTTTAGTAGGCTTTACTTAAAATTAAAGATAAAATTTTAAAATAAAGGGAATGATTATATAGTTTTATTTGAAATGTTCAACATAAAATGTAGAGCCTAAGAATATGTTGAAATTTCCATTAAAAATCACAGTCACAACTCCATTTTACATTAATAGATGGCTCCTTCAAATATTACAGGAATTTAGACACAATGAACGCCATCTATGTGTCAAAGATTATACGAATCACATTACAAATTTGCAAGATATTATTAGGCGCATTCCGTAATACGTTGTTTCACATATTAGAGCACAAATTAAGACTTCCTATGTTCCATGGTTAAAATAAAAGTATTGCATATTTTAAGCATCTCCTATTCAAAAACAGTGAAAAAGGCTCCCGCTTCTCATGATTTAACATCATTGAAGGCTTATTTAAGTGAAAATAACTTCCAATAAAATATGAATGCTTAAAAAAAATTTAATAAATTTGTGATCACAAACCCTTTCAATTTTATCCGGTTCCCGAATTCAAAGAATGTGCTTGCTCCTGACCCAATATGATTATGAAATTAGATATCAGATTATACATTAGGGTGTTTCACTTTCTTAAGGATTAAAAATGCACTTCACCACTGATAGCCCAATCGATTTCTTGACTAACTTGAACAATATCGGATCAACCTTCATCTGCCGCCAGCCATTTTAGTCTTACTAATATTCTTATAAGTCATAAACCATACATTGCTTTTAAGGGTGTTAAGGGGAAAGTTATAGATAATTTACAGACATTTCCAACAGTGTATAACATTTTATTATTCTTCACCACGTAAGTTTCAATAATTAATGTCAACGTTGAATGTAATGATAACAATGTTTAATGAAAGTTCCTCTAATATTGATTTTAATATGTCTTATGGAATTTAATGTACTTAAATTTAAGTTATTGTAGGATGTTATTAGCTGAATAAAAAAAATATGTTTTTATACAAAAAAAATGAATGAAAAAAATGATGAAAATGATCATCTAAAAGGAAGAGTCCCGTCCGCATAAAAAACTGTTGAAACGGTTGCATTGCGCGATCATCTCAAAAGGAAGAGGTTGTGGGTTCAAGTCCCGTCCGGATCAAACTATGTTGATTTTTCATTGCATTTGTGTAAATTTGTTACGTCATCTCATACTGAACTTTACGTTCACCAAACACAATTAAGTTTTTCGAGGCACACTTAAGTTTTTTATAATGTGAGAGGTAATTGATAGGGGAGAATTCTTCTATCGAAAAGAGTTTGCGTTTCTAAATCATAAGATTTAACAAAACAGGAATTATAATTTGTACGCTGTTCGTTGAGAAAATTGTTGTTCTCGTAAGAGTTCAATGAAAACAATTCATCCATAAAAAGTATGTATGTTATGTATATATGCATTCAATACATACTAGGACGGGTAAAACCCGATTTTTTGAGCGAAGCAGCTTAAATACTATACATAAAAATTGAGAGAAAAAATAAATGTTAACTTTTATAATGTTACGAATGTCCCCCCCCCCCCCCCCCCCCCCCCCCCCCCCCCCCCCCC
>HF697902.1:15085-30477 GCA_000341915.2 Megaselia scalaris
AATAAATACAAAAACTTTTATATTGCTAACTTCAAACTTAATAAGAATTTAGGTACATTAATAGATCTAAGTTTCTTGAAAAATATATTTTTCAAATTTTTTCATTTTCATAACTTTTTTATTAGTGATTGTGACATGTGACACCTGATTGTGGCATCATTACTTCATTTCTAAGATAATGAATATATAAATTATAACAAAAAAACTAATTGTGACATTTAAGCTTTTAATTGGTGATTATGTGAATTATATTAAAATATTATGTGACATTTGACTGCGACGTCTTTATTTAACCTATTAAAGAGTTATTTTACGTAGTATATAACAAAAATAATTGTGACATGTGACATTTATTAGTGATTTTTTTTATACTGTGGGTAATTGAAGACATCTTTTTTATTCACAGATATAAAAAGATATGAACTCTAAAACCAAAAAACAAATTGTGACATAATTGTTTTTATTTAAAAACTGATTAATATATGAATTAAACAAAAGAAAAATTGTGACATGTGACCAAGTTTGTGACCTGTTTATTTTGAAGGCATTTTTTACTCACAAAGATAAAACAATAGTATTAAAAATTAATGTAATATATTAAAATAATTCAAATTATTTAAAACATCTACCAAAACCGATCCACCCTATAAATTAGATTAGAATATTATGGAAATATGCCGGAAACATACTTTTAGGCAAAAATATTATCGAATGGATGCATCGAAATTTTGTTTTCTGTTTTGGAAACTCGGTCGTTGGACAATCATCAATATTTTCTATAAAACCTATCCAGTGGAACGAAAATATTGGTTTTGTTTGTCCAGGACGGACATCATTGATGTTGATGGTGGTTATATAAGGAATAAGCAGAATCCTTCTGTGTTTGTTTTTGGTCCTAATCGAGGAAAAGGATATTTGGGTCCGTTGCGGATGTAAAAGTTGCTAGGAAATTTCGTTAGGAAGTTCGTTTATGGGGTTTCATGTGTGGCAAGGACTTCGAAGGATATAGTTTTGTAAGGATGTTTGCTCTCTTAGTGATGTCACAAACAGCATTCGATTGCATCCTGTAAAATCTTCCTTTTAATTGATGAAAAATATAAGGATATTTGTTCTTAGTCATTGATTTAGTTTTAATGAACTTTAATAAGCAACTTTTTTTTTTTGTTTTTCGTTCTTGTCCAATTTAAGATGTCTTTATTTGTGGAAACAAGGATATAAAAAGTTATCGGTTTTATTAAGTGGATTTTATAGTTTTATTTTTATTGAAACATTTTTAAGTTATTTATTAATGGAATGTAAATTTATTGAATAGAATCTTTCTTTTTTTTATAAAATATTTTATATATTTATTTAATGAGAGTAATTGAAATGAAGCAATGTCTTTTCTATGAACCAGAGGTACAAGATTTAGTATTAAGGATGTCATAGGTCGGTTCTCTGGGGCAGATGTACTTTATTTTATTTTATTTTATTTTAAATCCGTCATAATTTGATCCTTCAGAGTAGAAGTGCAAGATTTCGTTTGAGTTTTTTCTTTAGGCAGAACTACGACACTTGTCATAGTTGGATTTTTTGGGGCAGATTTGGTTTGACAACTATTATTAGGTCGATTATATGCAAATGCAGAAGTACCATTTTTAGCTTAAAAACTACCCTTTGTCTGTTTTTTGTCAGAAGCTCCATAAGACTATCATAAGTTCCTTCTTAAAGACAGATTTCTTTCAATGACTGTCTTGAAACTGTCATAAGTTCTTCTTAAAGAAAGATTTCTTTCTCTTAGGCCTGTGTTTTCTAACAGAAGTATCAGATTTGTTGAACATGTCTGTTCTTTAAGATAAAAAACACATTTGTTCTCAGGATTGTCATTAGTGTGTTCTTCAGGGTCAGAATTATTAGATTTAGATTTGGCTCGTTCATTATTTGATAAATCGACGATTTGACGGAAATACCAGATTTAATTTCAGGCTTGTCATAGATCTCTTCTTTAGGACACAAACGCCACAGTTTTGTTCTGAGGTATTTTTTATGTTTCTGTTTTAAAGCAGTTGAATCAGACTTGTTCTAAGGACTGTCATAAGACTGTTCTTTTGGATATATGTGTTAAATTTGTTTAGGAACTGTCACCGTCTCTTCTGTTCTTTTGGAAATATGTGTTAAATATTGTTTAGGAACTGTCACTGTCTCGCTATTAACAACTATCACAAGAAACTCTGTCCTTCGAAGTCACTGTTTTACGATTGAATACTGTCAGAAGAAATCTTTCGAAAGTCAATGTCTCACTTTCAGCGACTGTTAGAAGAAAGTGTGTTCTTTTTTACTATTTTGTCTCGCTACTAGCGATTGCCTAAAGAAAATGAGACTATCAGCGGTCACCTTCTTACTATTGACGACTGTCAGAAGAATGCTACAAGAAAGTTTGTCCTTCAACCGTCTCTCAACAGAAAGTTTGTTCTTTGCTAGTCATTGGGTTACTTTGGATGAATGTTACAAGGAAAGTGCTCCTTCGGCAGTCATTTTCACTATTACCGACTGTCACAAGAAAGTTTATCCTGCGAAAGTAACTGTCTCCTTATTAGGGACTATCTAAAGAATTTTGGTTCTGTGGCAGTAGACTACTTACTAGCCTTCTGACTATTGTAGACTTTTGAAATAAAATATATCCTTCGACAGTGATTTTTTTACTATTGACGACATTTAAAAAAGTTACTCCGATAGTTACAGTCTTACTTTTGGAGATTACCAAAGAAAGTTTGTTTTTCAAGAAACACTTTATTGCTATTGGCGACTGTCAAAAATAAGTTGTAACCTTTTATATCCTGTATAGAATTACTTCCTTGGCATAGCTTATACATTAAGTAACTTCTTATTAAAAAAAAACCAAATTATTTCACAAAATATATAAAAAAATAAAATGGCACTAATGGGAGTCAAACCCTGAACTTCCGTTTGACAATCCCATTACAATGCTTTACTAAAATTTTCGAATATTACATCTTTTTAAATCTAAGGTGTCTTAAAAAAGTTTTCAGGGCAATATCTGCCTACAATAACATTTGTTAAATTTTTTAATCTTTCTTCTTTTAGTGGTATTTTTTAAATCTTTAAAAAAATCTTAAAAAATTATGTAATTCTGTAACAATATCAAACATGTTTATATAAAAACATAAAACACGTCCAAGAATTTTAAAATAATATCAAATAAATCAAAAATCAATTAAATAAAATCTGGCGACAAAAACAAGCAAAGCAACATCTTCAAAAAAGCATCAAATAAAAAAACTTTTTCAAAACTAAAAAAAAACTTTTTCCAATGTCTGGAAATTTTTTAACAAAAAATAATGGAAGCCAATTAAAAGTGCAGCAAATCAAAAAGGAAGCAAACCAAGAAACAATCCAACAACAATGTCGCCAAGAACTTACTCCAGTTGTTGTTGTTGTTGCTACTGCTTGCTGGACTCGCTGGCCACAAACTGTTCCACTGAATTTGTTGCTGGTTGATTGGATTACCATTCGAATTTTGTTGGAACATTGTGAAAGTTTGTTGTTGTTGATGATGATGGCAAGGAATGCTGTTGCTGCCGGGGTTCCTGATTTGATTGCCACCTAAACTACAATTATTGTGGTTGCCACAGTTGAAACCGAAAATAAGATTCCTCCCACTTTCATGGATATTCCCACTGTTTATCCGACATTTCTGGAATAATGGATGGTCTGGGTTCGATGTGGACATTTGACTATTAATATTGTTGTAGTTATTGTTACTATTATTGTTATTACAACTACTATTATTATTGTTGTTGCTGTTGTTGTTATTATTGTTACCACCGCTACTATTATTGTAATAAAAACCGTTCATCGTTGTGGTAAAATAGTTTGAGGCTGAACTATTTGCTTTTGCGGAAGTAGAAGAATATTGATACGATTCTAGAACAAGAACATATAATATAAAAAAAGGATATAAAGTTTGCTTTGATTACTTTGGATTGGAAAGAATAGGGTTGCCATGTAAAATGATTGTTGGTAATGGATGAGTAATGTTACTGCATCAAGTCGGTATAGATTGTAGTGGGGCCATTAGGAGTGCTTCATTGAAAGAATTATCGGTAATTTGCAAGGTACTATAGTAAAATATACTATAGTAGGGTCATTAAGTTACTTCAATTTATAAGATTGTCAATAGATAATTAAAAAAAAATTGCAGCAGATACTCTGTAAACAAAGGCCGTGGTAGAGTAGGGTCACTAGGGGTCCTTCAGCATATAACGTTTTATTTTAGATTAGGTCATGGAAATTATTGCATTGAAACGAATTGGTACTTCACAAGGAATTTTCCTGAATATAGTTAGTTCAGTCAGGACTATAGTAAAGTAGGGTTACTAGGAGTATTTCTGCGTATAAATTATTGCTTTGGATTGAATAATTTATAGGATTACATGCTTTATAAAATGATTGTAGGTAATCGACAAGAATACTCGCTACAGATAGATGTTAGTCTTTCAAAAGAAGTGATAAAGTAGGGTCATTAGGGATTCTTCAGCATAAACATTTGCATTTAAAATGATTATTGGTAATTCACAAGGAATTTCTCTGAATATAGATCAGTTAAGGATAAGTAAAGTTCAATATATAAATTAATATTTTGTGTAAACATTATAGTGAGGTAGGGTCATTAGGAGTGTTTCTGCATATAACTTATTACTTTAGATTGGGAAATTGGGAATTTGAATTATTGTATTAATGAGGATATTAGCTGCAACTAATTTGTTAGTAGGGTCATTGGGAGTGCTTCAATATATAAATTATGTCTTTGTATGATTGAGGGAAATCCACAAGAAAATTCTCCACAAAAGTATTTATTATAGTGAAGTAGGCCCATTAGGAGAGTTTCAGTCTTTAAATTATTACCAACACTTTTCAGTCAGGGAAAAATAAATTCCAAATGGCAACCCTAGATTATCTAAAATGCAGAAAAATGAAAAAGTAAAAAAGTGCTTCTTTTTTTGGCAAATATTCAATAACATTTTGAAAACATATATTTTTTGTTTGCATTGCTTTGGTTCGCTTATGTTCCTACTCTGCTGCCGCTGCTTTTGCTACTTCTGCTCCTACTGCCTTCCGATATAGCAGCAGGAATTTTATAATATTCTTTATTCTATTGAATTCAAAAAGTCAACTAACCGACCAACCGACCTACATTGAAGCAAGTTCGAAGGCTTCAAGGGTTTTAAACGTTTTTCGTATTCGTATTATATTGTATTATATCCACTTTAAAAGGAATTTAAGAGTCATCTGGGAAAATTTGTTTTATCTAAATTGAGTTTACATGTTGGAAGAACATGTTTTCACTTTGGGAGGAGGCTTTCTAGATTGCTTTACTTTACGTACATCAAGGAACTATGTGTGATGTAGTTTGTATATATGTTTTATTAGTTTTTCGGTTGTCATGGGGTTTTCTAGGGTTAAATACTCTATTTTTTATTTAATTTTTGGAAGGTTTGAATTAAGGATGTCAGGAGATTATGACATTTTAGTCTCTTTTTCATCATTCTATTATGTTTCTCATTGAATCATTAGAGAGTAGTTATAATTAACATTGTTCATATTTCACCTCATTCTTGCAAAGAACATTGCCGACAAGAGAAACAATACTCAACATTGCCGACTAAAAACGATGTTGCCTAATTAAAAGATAATAAATCTATCAATTTTAGGTTTATTAAAGTCAAAAGATTATTGTCTGTAAACACTTGTTTCTATTATAGAAAGTACCTTGCTGACAACATAAACATGAAACAACGTTGCCGCCTAGAATCTTTAATTTCAGATGGGAACATTCACTGTTATAAAGAAAGGCTGTCGACATTGCCGTCAGTAAAAGGATGCTAAAGAACTAAGAATACTTTTATGGAAGTCAAGAGCTAAAAACTTTTAACTCTTGGTCACATACTAACTGACTGGATTATTCCGAATGATCGTCAGCAGTATGTAAAGTAAAGTAAGTAAAATAATAAATTAGGAAGCTAAAAATGTGAATAAAAAATATAAATATCCGTGTTTTAAAACATTGTATTGTATTAAAATATTTTAAATTATAAAGCTTTCCGAAAAGCTTGAATTTGAGAAAAACTAAAGATTAAATTTCTTTACATTGCCGACTACAAATATAAATGAAACACTGCCGGAAACTGAATTAAGAACTTTGATACAATTTAAAGATAATTATTAAATGCGACAAAATATCAACATTGCCGACTACAAATATAAATTCAACACTGCCGGGAAATAATGAAGCATTGCCGACTACAAATATTACTACAAAATTTCCGGAAACATTTGATTGTATAAAAATCTTATTTGACAAAAGCTAAAGATTAAATTTCTTTACATGTGAGCATTGCCGACTACAAATATAAATGAAACACTGCAGAAAATTTAAATAAGGAGCTTATTGGATATAATTTAAAGATAATTATTAAATGCGACAAAATATCAGAATTGCCGAAATATAAATTCAACACTGCCGGGAATTATTACAGCATTGCCGACTACAAATATTACTACAAAGTTGCCGGAAACCTCTTATTGTATAAAAATATATTAAATTATAAAACTTCTCATAAAACCCGTATTTAATAAAAGCTAAAGATTAAATTTGTTTACATGTAAGCATTGCCACTGCCTGAAACTGAATTAATGAGCTTATTTGATATAACTTAAAGTTAATTATTAAATGTAACAAAATATCAACATTGCCGACTACAAATATTACTTCAACATTGCCGGACACTGAATAAAAGAGTTGATTTGGTACATTTTAAAGATAAATAATGCGACAAAATGCATCAAAATATCTGAAATGAAAAGAAAATAAGAATCACAAACTCACCAGCAGCATTGTAGATAGGAGCATGGTCAAAGTCTGCAAAGTTCTCATTATTCACAGCAGGTGCAGATGATCGACCATTATGAAGATCCAATATACTTCCATTCTGTTGCTTAAAACTGGAGTTAAACGACGAATTATTGGACGACACCGAATTGTTAATTGTGTTATTTGTAGAAGTGGCATCAAAGATGTTGGCTGAACCGAAATCAGCAAAATCTGAATCGGATGAGAATCCACTGCTTCCGTTGCAATTACCATTTATACTACTTCCACAATCCACCGATGAGTTACTAGTTTTGCGATTAAGGAAGTTATTAAAACCATTAACTAATCAGTTTGTTTTGTACTACCACCGCCAGTACTTCCGTTCAAGCTACCATTCAAAGATGAATGTGAGCCACGTGACGATGGCGGTGTTAGTGTAATACTCTTCAATCCATTGCTTAAATGATTATAACTACTATTGGAGTTACTGTTATTGGTATTACTATTTGTTTTGTTGTTGCTGCTGCTTAGGTTTGTAATGGATTTCAGTGGGCTACCCGGTTCGAGGTAGTAACGTTTCCTTTCATACTTATCTATGATGAGTTCACGTTGATCTTGGTGAACGTTGCGTTTTGGATCCCATAAACCCAACCATGTTTTGGCACACTCTTCGTTACCGTGGCTTTTCAGGAATTCGATTTCTTCTGGTGTGAATGTTGCCATTGATATCGATTTAACACGATGTGGAGGAGTTAGACCACGTCTGGGAAAGAAAAAGAGAAAAAAAAAGGTTCTTGAAATAAACACAATTTATAGCAGATGAAAAGAAAATGCAATTTAGATAATTCTTATTGTGTTCTAGAATGTTTATGCTATTTTAAGACGGAAGTGGATATAACTCAGGAGCTGTGTTTTTCCTCCTAGGTTCTCTTTTTTGTTCGTGATCAAGTGAAAATTTATTACTCAATATTAGAAAGAAATTTGCATTTTATATGGAAGTTACTTTTATTGATATGGTGTGTAACTGAATTATACTGTTTTCTTTATATTTTACTACGTTCAAGGATTACCTTCATTTGAATAATAATAGGTTTGCTAATGATTGGGTTGTTTTAGAATTATTTTTGGACTTTGGTTTTTGTATTATTTTATTTATTGTGTTTCACTTATCCGTAATAAATATTTTAGTTGAATTAAGAATTTCTTTAAAAATCCCTTATTTTAGGATAAGTTATTATATAGGTCATCTCTTTTAAAATACAAGATTTATAACAACACTGTCTGAAATCCAAATTAATGAAGTAAAGTCTGTTTATTCTTATACAGATGAATGTTTTCTACAATTTTTTTCTTCGAAGATCGGTAGAACAGACTTAGAACCGGTCTTAGGCTACTTTTTATCGCGTTACGCTAAGTTTAACGTTACTTTACGGAACAAAAGTCACGTTAAGTATACATTTTCATGGATTTTTTCAATATTTTGTAGGTAATGTTCTGTAATGTTTTCTGTACACAATATGCAATACCTTTTTGCCAAGGTTATCTCAGTGATTGATTCCAGGCTCCTATAATAAGGTTCCATCCATTTTGACTATTTGCATCCATTTTGACTATTTGCAATATGTACATTTTTAGAATGGTGATAATGTCAAGAGTGCAAAACCAGGAAGGAAGAATTTTCTGGACTGGTGGATGATTCACTGCTCCTATGACAAACTTTGACTATATGGAATATGTATCCTTTTTGGAAAGATAATGAATGATCTCACGAGTACAAAAGGATTTCTGGACTAATTGACAATTGAATGCTTATTCCATAAAAATTTGGACCATAGCAATATGTAATATGTATTGGAAAGAAGGAGACTCCAAAAGTCCGAAATGAGAATCCCTGCTTCCATGACCAGAGGTTTCAGCAAAATTTTAACGCAAGGAGTCTAAAAAATTTACTAGTAATTTCTAAAATATTAATGAAATTACACAATGTGAGCGTTACTAACAATAAGTTCAAAGAAAATTAAAAACAAAAAAATTACAAAAACAAATGTCCTTCCGAAAAAAACTGTCCATAAACATGGGATATCATTAAGCTAAATTTAAATATCTAACAACACTTTTTATAAAATTCTAATTTCTTGACATGCATTATACCAAATGCCGGGCATCACTGTGTAAAGTATAAATATCTAACAACACTGTTTAAGAAATTGAGAATTGAAAAATGAAAATAAATTTCTATGATAATGAAGTCAAATTTCTTAAACATATCCAGTTAAATTGGACATCTCTATGAAAAATGTAAACATATAACAACCCTTGCTTATCTCATGAAAGCAATTGTCTTAAGTCCACATTAATTAGAGCAGGAGAAATATCCAATCATCTTTTATTCTTGAAATAATCTTTGTACATAATCCTCTTCATGTCCACATCACGTTTATCGAGCACGTTCTATAGACACAATAAAATAGAATGACTCTCTGCCCACCTGGGAGTAATTAGTTTCAGATACATTTATATGTGTGTCTATAACATATATAATATAGATACATATATTTTAGCTACTAATTACATTCTATGAACCTTTAATCACCTCCAAAGCACCTGAGCTGAAATGGGAGAAAAACAGAGATAATACCTGGAGTACTCATACGCACCGTTTAGCCAGTCTGGGTCTGCTTGTTTGTCTTACTTTATCTCCATTTTAAGTCGTTAAAACTTAACGGTTATATTAATTACGCCAGCTAATGACTCATTAAAGAAACCTGTCTATTGTGGTTTGTTTTGAGAGGAATTCTAATTAGAACGTTTGCTCAAGACAAGACAGCTTAGCTTTTATTGTTTCGGGAGTTGTCTTTTGTTTGCTTTCTTATTGAATTTAATTTTAATTATACGTAATTAATAACGGATTTTCAGCAATTACACCTGTCTTTCGCCGAGAAGAATATTAACATTTTCATTTTAATTAAATGGATTAAGATTTAGCAAATTTAATTATATGTTGCTTTGAGAAAAAATTTAATGTAATTTAAATTTAAATTTAATTGGGTTTTTTTATAAAAAAGAAAGGACATTTTTTTTATTTATTTTTTTTGAAATTATACATAGACTTTTTTGAACTTTCAAATATAGGGCTTGCACAAAAATGCTTTTTATTATTTGTTCTTATTGATATGAATTTTGTCAACAAGTTCACATGGTATTTTTCGTTATTGCATATTTACTTTTTTTGAAAGTTGGTAATATTAATAAATCATAAAATTTGGCAATAAAAGAATTTCTGGATCAATGGATGAATTCTTTCACCTATGACCACGGTTTCATGAAAAATTTTAATATAGGAAATATGTACATTTTTGGAAAGGTAGTAACCTCAGGAGTCCGAAAAATGACAAGGAAGCTGTTTCTGAACAGTGGATTATTCCCTGCTCCTATGACCAGAAGTTCCATCAAAACTTTGACCATAGTTCAGGAATATACAAAAATAAAAAGGAAGCAATTTCTGGACCCATAAATGATTCCCTGCTCCTATGATATAAGCAATCTAAAATAAATTTCCTGTTGTACTGCTGTCTTCAAGAGTCTTACAATAGCAGTGGCATAGTGAAATTGCACACTATGGGCATTACTCGCTATAAAAAAAACATTTTCAAGAACTTATAAAAACCTATTAAAACAAATATTAAAGAAAATGTGTGACTCATATCTTCCCTGACTCACTATTGGTAATATGTGTCAGTACGTATGGTCATTGTAAAGATGGACATTCGATAGCTCCTGCCTCACTATTGACAACATTCATAAAGAAAGCTTTAAGTTCACAGATCCTTTCTCTTTATTGGAGACTGCCAGAGAAAAGATTCATTGACAATCATTGACAAATATAGTAAAATTTTAGATTGGGGCGCCTATTAGCGGTTGTCCCAAGACATATGTGACTTCGTCAGTACGTATCTTACTACTGAAGATGGTCATTGTAAAGATGGAAATTCTATATCTCCTGCGTCACCTTTGATAATTGTCATAAAGAAAGCTTTAAGTTCACTGTCCCTGTCTCATTATTGGAGACTGTCAGAGAAAATAAAGGTAAGCTCCTATCCAACTTTTGGCTTCAGTTGGATAAAACAAGTAACTCAGAAAGTATATATGCTACAATTGACGATTGCAACAGAAAAGAGAAAACTTCGATAGCCCCTGCCGTAATATTGCCGACGTGCTCCATAGAAAAGGGTTGACTTCGAAGCTCGGCATTGAGAACTGTCACAAAAGAGGATTGAAAGATTTGAGTTCGACAGTCTTTTTCTTATGAATTATTATGAAAAATACTCAATTCAGCTTGAGTGGAGTGAGAGAGTATAATAGTCCCTTAACTTATTTTGTGAGACAAATTCAATGCCACTCAGTGTTTTGTGGAGAGATAGAGTAACAGCGTCATGTGGTTAATCCATTGTTCGAAAAATTATCTTCATGAAAGTCAACTTTGAAAGATGGAATTCAGTATGCAAGGATTTCCACTAAGCTATGGGCTCTCTCAAATCTTAATATATAAATACAGGAAAAGAACTCTTTAGTTAAGATATAATACTCCAAATTTGTCATATTCTGAGGTCTTTGCGGTACAAATTTTAATGGCGTACACATTTTTATGGCGCCCCTAGTCATAGGAGGAGGAACACGTCCACTAGTCCCGATATGGACCAACGTTTTTTTTTTATTTAAAGTGATAACTAAACAGATTGTTATTTGTCTCTTTCTATTCTTTTTCCGTGTTTACTTTTCTAGACGACAAAACCGATGATCAGTCACTGACTGTCTGAAGGTATTATGGAAGGTACTCAGTTTGATTGCTTTGAGTCACTGAGAGAATATAATTGTCCCTTAGTTTATTGTGAAATAAACTGGATGTCACTCAAATATTTATTTAGAAATCGACAGCATCATCTTCTTGAGATCCGAGTTTACTTTTCTTTTTTAAGCGACAGAAGCTATGATCAGTCACTCTCTGTCTGAAGGTATTATGAAAGGTACTCAATTTGATTGCTTCGAGTCACTAAAATCGATATTAATTGAGAGACCGAAAGCATCTATGTTGTCCATATCTTATCCATTGTTCGAATCTTAAGTGGTTTGGGGCTTAATTTTCCAGTATTTAGAAACTTTTTTCGATTAAAACAAAATAAAAGTCTTGAATTAAACAATTCTAGAAAATTTAAATACCGAGAATAAGTATATTGAATTTAAATAGGTCCAAAGTCAAAAACGTAAAAAAGATAAAAAAAGTAACTTTTGTTATAAACTTTAATATTTGTCCTACATAAAATGAAGTAAATGCATTTGAAGGTTCTTTGTTAAAAGTAGGGTAGTTTGGAATGGATTGAATTACGATTTCGTGAGCTTTTGATTGATTGAAAGGTGAGAATTGCTAGTTTATAGGTCGACTATTTACTGACTTTTGTAGGAGTCGAAGAAAGTTAATAAGATATTGTAAGGAAAAGTATAACTTGTAACTTTTTATACAATCCTTATTATGCAATAATCATATGAATACAAAACACATGGATGACACATTTATAAATATAGACGAATCCTTTCATAAACTTTATCAATTTTCGCTGTATGACAAGTTTTTCTCAAATGTCATTGAAAAACTAAGAATCCACAAAACTCATAATATTTGATATTTAAGAAATTTTTAACATTTTTATGATTAATAATCTTTAACTAATTTACATTTTTTTCAAGTAAAATTTATAAATCTCAAAGGCAAAACTATAACATTTGCCATTTAACGAAAAGATTGATGAGACAAGGCTTGTAAACAAATTGCAATCCATTTTAATGGATTTTTAAATTATTTTTATACTTATAGCTTTTGAAATGTATACGCAAATTTAATTATAAATGATACTTTTAAATGTTAATTTAAAACTTTTCAACATTTCCATTATCCTTTGAAATATATTTCATTTCGTTCAACGCAATTTACCACCATCAAAAATGATTCATCTCAAAAGCCCTCATTTCAATAGCATCCAACCTGACGTCACTAAAAAAAAGTTTATAATTGAATAAATGCCAGTTCCAGACTCGTTTAGTGGGGCAGGCACGTCTTTTAGGGTGGCCAAAAATTTTAGTTGGTCAGAAAATAATTAATTTGTAAAACTTAGTAGCTGGCCACAGCACTGAAAAGGTCAACCGGAAATCATAATCTAGCTGAATAAGAATTTCGCCAATATAAGAATAATTTGATTCAAAATCATTCATCATAACAATTCCAATAGTAATACCTGCTACTACCAACTATTTTCAGAACCACCGTATATGATACTCCAAAAACCCTCGACTGTGACGTTCCCCATAAGGCTCGAATAAGATATTGTGTAAATAACTGGGGTGTTGTTTTTTTGTTGACTTGACTTGGCTGAGCTTCGTTCGGCTTGGCACCTAAATGCAAATGACTCTCGATTGCAAAACTATTTGCAATTGCATTCAGAAAAAAAGTGAGAAGAAAAAAATGCATCCAAATGTGGACTGTGTAGTGCAACAGAAGCAGCACAAAACCAATTAACAAGTCCATTTAAAACGTAGGAAGTTATTACGTTTACGCTATGTTGACTTCAGTTTTTGGCGAATATTTAGTTTCGGTCTAATTATCATCTTTTTGGAGAAGGTTTTGTATATCGTAGATTTTCATTTTTATTTCTATTTTTAGTAAAAAAAAATATATTCTTGAATAAAAATACTTGAAATTAAAGAAAAAGCTTTGGCGACGAAAGAAACCATTTTTATTCAAATTATATTTTTATGCTTTTAGTCCTTTTTTGGGTCAACAGTATAAATTTTCATAATAATTTATTTAATATAAACAGGCAATTAGAGAAGTGCTTTCTTTGTTGTTTTGAATATTTCAGCACCAAGTCTTTAAGTATTTTTGGACTTTACTAATAAACTTAGAGATAAATGGGAGCTACATTTATAAATTTTTTTATTTAATTTAACAAATATTTAGAATAATTTCTAGTGGACTGTCTGTAATTTTCGACTTACAAAAATGTTTTCTTAAAAAGATAAAAAAAATCTATTATTTATCACAAAATTAAACTTGTTGGTCCTTCGAACCGGATATTTTAATATATCCTTCTCAAGAAACTTTGTAAAAGATATGGATTTTTGGGGAAAAGCATTTTCAATCGAATTTTCATATTAAAATTTCTAAAACTCTACATTTTTGGTAATTGAAAGAATAATTTTCCAAAAATAACAAATTCCGGTTGTCCCATTTCTATAGTAATGGCCCGCAATATTATGAATAGTTTTTTGTACTCAATTACAAATTTGAAATAAAATAAAAGAAGACTTATGAAAACATTTATATTATTTGTGCATTTTCCGAATAAGAACTAACGGTTGACCCAATCATGTATAAATGGCCAGCTATGTCATGTACAGAATATTAAGGTGATGACGGGATGGGGGGAGACGCCCCTCACTCTTAAAAGCTACTTTGAAACTATTTGAAGCTCTTGCAAAGCATCATCTACATAAAGTTCTAAGACAATCTCAAAATGAAGTGTTTTTCTAAAACTTTATTTTCTAGTGAATTTAAGAGAATGTACAATTACAGACCCTCATTAAAATAATTTAACAAATTACAATGTTAAATAAAAAATAAAATAATCCAACAAAGACTTTATTTAAATACAGTATTTTATTCCAATTAACAATTGAAATAAAAAAAAATAGCAAAACTAGTATTTCCTTTCACTTTTCTTTTCATTTTCTATACAATTTGTTCGTTTAGGGAAAATAAAGCTATAAAGCTATAGTTTTAGCCACAACTTTCATACTTTTTTGCTATGATTTTTGGTTCGACAGCGGAGAAATGTATTTTATTTTTTCTTTTCGCTTTTTAAATTTTAATAAATTGTTTTTGTTATTGAAAGAGGATTCTCTTGTTTTGGATCTTAAATTATTTATTTTACGTGCTGGTTTGCTTTGAAACATTAATTGTTTTGACTCGATAATAATTTCACTTTAATGTTTTTATTTCGGATTTTGCAGTGAAATGTAAATGGATATAATATAATTGATATGTTTTTTTGCTAGCAAAAATTGTATAATTTGTTTTATTTATTTGGATGGGAATGTTTTTGTTTGATGATTTTTAGAAATGTGAATAAATGTAAATAATTTAAAAGAGTAAGTTTCTTTACAAAACTTTTATTCGTAAAATTCGCAACTGAGCAAAAATATCAATTAACATTAAAATTACATTCATTAAAATATATATAAAAATATATTAAAAAGTATGAAAAAAAAATGGTTTTCCGTAGCTTAGTGTGTAGAGCATCCGCTTTGCATACTGAGTTCCAGCGTTCTAAGTTGACTGTTATCAATTTAATTTTTCGAATGATGGGTAAACAGCATAGACGCTGTTACTCTCTCTCTCTCTACAAAACATTGTTTAAGTGACATTCAATTTATCTCATAAAATAAAATGAGTGACGATTATACTCTCTCA
>HF698280.1:10800-23240 GCA_000341915.2 Megaselia scalaris
GGGGGGGGGGGGGGGGGGGGGGGGGGGGGGGGGGGGGGGGGGGGGGGGGGGGGGGGGAAATATGTACGGCTCATTTATATGTCTCGTATGCATAAGTTCTTCTTTGAGTGCAGAAACAGATGATTTTCGAAGTATTCGTTTCCCTCTAGCTAACAGACCATAGTCGATTCAGGTTTTATCGGGGGCCGGCTAATATTAAGTTTACAGCAGAATTTATCTATATTATTATTTGTAAAATTAAACAATGTGAGTAAAATTATTACAGTCTTCAGTTGTTATAACCCACCACTCTGATCCATAGAACAGGCCTGGCACGATAAGCTCATTGTACAAATGTATATTTATTTTTCCGAATATTCTTCACTCAACTTGGATGTCGTAATTACCCATGATGACTTTAGGGCTTAGAAGATTGTGAATTCTCTCTATTCTGCTTGAGATAATGTACTTGGTCTTACCACCATTGATCATTAGATATCAAGGAAAATGGTGAGTGTCGATAATGTATTCATAGATCTTTTCAAGGATCTGTCTGAGAATAAAAACTTGATCGTAGTCGTAGACTTTGCAGGCATAATGGTTTTAAGGGCATCATGTCTGGAAGCAAGGCGACAGAAGGGAGGCTAATACCTCGATAATTCTTGCAATCACTTCTATCTCCTTTTGTGTGGACTGGACATATGATGATGACGTTCCATTCCTCTGGCATCTTTTCGCTAATCCAAATATTTGTCAAAAAGCATTTAAAAAATTTGATGCCATCGCTACCTGCGCTGCTGTTCTCCTTGAGTCTCTAAATAGCCCTAACCACCTCTGATCTTGCTGGTGTAGAAACCTCATCAAAAAGTGGTTTTTCATCGATGTTCTGCTTATTACTATTAAGCAATTCGCTGAAAAACTATTTCCATCGTATAAGATCCTTTTTGTTGATTATCAGATTGCTCTGCCTGTATCAGATATCTATCTTTACCAGCAGAACCTACTGGGTGTAATTTTTCCGCTGTTTGTGGACGTTTTGGTATAATTTACTCACCTGATTTTTGTGATTCGAGTCAATGTTAACCTCTCAAAGATGTTGTGTCCACGGTGTTGCGAGAAGTAAGTGCTTCTGATAACCGAACTTTTCGATGCAGCTAGTGGCGTCGTTGGATGGCCATGATGTCCAAGTCATAATCTTACAAGATTTTTTTTAGATATTACATGCCTCTTGCGTTTCCTAGTGTTCTTAGTGTTTTGTTCTCCTTTCGGTTTTCGAGACATAGCGTTGTTTTCTATAGTCAGTTGAATTGGCAATGCCTATGACTGGTTGGCAGCTGTCAGTATTACATTTATACCTTCCCCTGCTACGAGATGGGCATGAGGAGATGGATAGTAAGGATTAGCTCACTTTTACAACATAGATGAGTTTTACCGTGCACACCTCTGTTCTTAATTTCAGCCTCCTAGCTACAATCAGTATCTGTATGAACTCCTTTATATAAATTGTTCATAAACCAAAGACTGAAATTCCCAAATATATTTTATTTTTCTTTTGCATAAATAAAAAATAAGTTTTTTTGTAGAAGTTTTTTTATTAAAAAAAAATTATTTATGTAGAAATATTTAAAAACCAAAAACTTTCGAGAGAAATCATATAATATTTGAATTCAGATCTCAAAAATCAAGCACCACTTTCTGAGTTTTATTATAAAAAGCAAGGACGTAATTTGATCAAAATTAATAATTTTATTTAAACAAATATTTTAATCTTATAAAAAAAATCACACTCTAGTCTCATCTTCCATTCCCCTTGAACTTTTATGCGGCAAAGCATACTTAAGCTTCTCCCAAAATAAGTTATCAGTCCACTTCAAATATGTCGTAGTATTCAGATAAGATTTAATTTCATCATCAAGCTCTCCAAGTTCGTCAATTTCCTGGCACAGAATTATAACCACTCTCGACCGTTTCTCTTTCATAGATGCAGAATGTGCAGCTCGGAATTCCAATCTGGAGCATACCGAATCCAGAAATTGTTTGTCAAAATAAATACCGATCTCCTTGATTTATCAACAGAAGTAACGACTTGCTTGGAAATAAATTCTCCGGGATGCCAATCTCTAAAATGAAGACAAAGCTTATACGGATTACGTCCAGTTTCTAATTTGTCTACAAGTATTTGAACAAAATGCTCATCCTTTTCAGAGTAACAAATAAACGCATCATACATTCTATCCTTATCGATTTCATCCTCCGAAATCCAGCACATGCACATATCTCTAGAATACATCCAAATTCTGATCTCAGTTTTGAAGGATACCACAAACAGCAAAGTTAGTACTAGGATTAGGAAAAATACCAATCCAAGAGAAATATACATGATGGTACTAGGAGTACATATATCTTCAATTTCATCATCGTTAATGGCCGTTGATATTTTAGTTTTATCACTGATCCAACAACTAACTTCATCTTGAACAAAAGATAGATTTCTAATCAGTTCCAGAAAAGTAAGATTTTTACAGTCACATTTCCAACTATTTCCAGATAAATATAAAGGTATTTCGAGTTTTCCAATAATGTCTACAAAATCTTTACTTAAATATGAAATATTATTGTTTCTAAGATCCAGCTCTTTTTTACGCCAATTACTTGTATTCATTCTTGGCAACTCTTTCAATCCATTATTTGAACAATCAGTTCTTAAAGAGTTTTCAACACATTTTCCAGGACATTCTGATGGCATTAGAATTGATTGAAAATCCTCATCAACATAGTCGCGTAAGAACTTTTTTGTGGGAATAGAACAACGAATAGATTCAACAACATCTATGAAATAGAATTCTTCAAAAACCTTTCTTGGTTTGATCAATGAATAAGTATTATATATTTGACAGAAACATTCTATTTTATATTTGAAATCATTCGGGGTTTGAAAGTACCAAGGCTTTGTGAAATTCCCTTTTAAAGTTTGTGATTTTATTTGAAAGGATTTAATTAAATCTTCTTCATTATACTGAAGGTTCAATATACCTGTTCTTAGATCTTCTAATTTGGTAAAGAAATTTGAAACATTGACTTCTCCACAATTTGAACTGTATCTTCGTAGAGATGTTCAATGCTGGCAGAACTTGTAATCAATGCTATAAAATTATTTATATCGACATTTTTTAATCTATTTGATGATAAATTCACTTTTCTCAAGTTTTTTAATGAAGAGAAAATATTTCTGAAAAAAGGAAGAACATTTTGTTATATAGGAGGATATTTTATTAATAACCACAAATTTGTAGGATGCAGTTTTGTAGTGCGAGATCTCCTTTTAAAATAAAATTATTTGGAAAAATAATCGGATGTTTTAGAATTTTTATATATAAAGTTTAAAAGATATCTTGAGTTGCGGTGTGGTCAATAAGACAAAGATGGGAAAGTTGGATGTGGCCCCTAATTATTTAAATATTTCATTTATTATAAAAAAAAAACACTTTCTATGCTTATGGAGTATGAATTATCTTTTGAGCAAAAGACAGAGAATTTGAAATGATATTACTTTGTTCACGGTATCATGAATCTAATAGAAAATTGTTTATATAACTACAAATTTGTAGTTTAATTTTTTAAAACTTAAAATAGTTGATGTGGATGGACACATTTTCACCTAAAGTCGACGATCCAACTTCTTAATAGAACTACCAGATATGGAAAGTAAAAGTGCAGCTCATGCTCATTTGAGAGGATTTGTGGGATGTGGTTCACAAGCCGATTCCTCAACAAAAGAGCGATGCATGACTGAAGCAGAATATAAAAGCAAAGGGGTTAATTGGACTTCTTGTTGACGATGTCCAGCTCATGTCCATCAAGGGTCTGGAAACTGCGAATGAGTTCTGTGAGCATCTCAAGAAAACTCATACAAATGTTGTGGTGCCTTTGAAGAAATTGTGCCGTATGGAACTAAGAGATCAAAGCATGAGATCTCACCTTAATGAGATGCTGTCTTTAGTTTATTGTTTGGCGTCACTTGGCGAATCTTTGAAGGAATATATCGCGGTTGCTTTGATTCTTGGAAGCTTAGTAAAGAATATTCGATTCTAGTGACAGCATTGGAAGTGAGACCCAAATAGGAATTGACAATAAGTGTTATCAAGGACTTGCTGATGCAGGAATTTCAGAAAAAAGGGAATCTGAAAGAAAGACAAACGCCGCGTTAAAGTCTGATAATTCAAAGAAAGAGCCCAAGCAAATCAAATGTTTTGGTTGCGGCAGGACTCGGGTGCGTCAACACATATGTGTAATATTGAGCAGTATTTCCACATATTAAGAAAATGATGCGATAAACAAGATATAGTGGCTGATGGAAGAGAAATCCAAGCTAAAGGTTCTGGAAATCTTTAAATTTTATGTAGCCAAGGAGATGGAATAATTTACAAATTAAAAGTGAACGATGTGACATATATTCCTGGGTTAGACAGCATTTTACTTTCAGTTGGAAAGCTTACGGATGAAGGATGTGACTTGAACTTCTCTAAAGGAATTTATAGAATCGAAAGCTTTGGTGGCGAAATTATAAACATCAAGTCGAGGAACTGTCTATATCTACTTTTCAATGTTCAACAAGCTAATTTCTCGAAGAAGCACTATAATGGATGCATTCACAAATGGCATGGGGGGGGGGGGGGGGGGGGGGGGGGGGGGGGGGGGGGGGGGGGGGGGGGGGGGGGGGGGGAAACTTCTTGTAAAAGTCCAAGTCTGGAGTATCTTCACTCCATCTTTCACATGGAGTCTCATAGCCATTATGTTTTATAAAGAGCCTGTTCTGCATAAAATTAGCTGTATTAACAACTTCAGCTTTCATATTTCGTTGGAAGATCAGCCTCAATTTATATGCATCTTGCCATCTCAATCAAGTACCAATCGTCCCGTCAGCGACTGCGTTTTGGTGTGGACAGTAGGGCAGCGAATATTGATGAAAAATTCCTTTCTCCTCGAAGAACTCATTTAGATTTCCAGCAATATACTCCCCTCCTCTGTCAGAACGGAAAGTCTTGATATTTTTACTTATTTTCAACAAAATCTGCAAACTCCTTGATTTTCTGATGGCTTGACTCTTTTCCTTCCATCGGTCCGCATAAATCCGAATGAATGAACTCAAGAACTGAATCCGAAGAATGAGTTACCTTCTTTGGATAATTCTTTCTTGACATCTTGCCTTTAATACATACAGCGCACACATCAATACACTGCTTATATGGATCCAATCTAACATCATAAAGCTTCATCATAGATCGAATTACTTCAATATCCCTATGGCCGAGACGTTCATGCCATTTGTGAATGCATCCATTATAGTGCTTCTTCGAGAGGGGGGGGGGAAGGCAGCTGAGTTTTGTTTCGTGGGTTATTGCACAGGAAGCAAAGGATATCGTTTCCAGTATTTTAAAACAAACAAAACTGTGATCAGTCGTATAGAACCAAATTTTCGAAGATGCTAATGAATATTTTGAAGAACCTGCTGATATAAGTAGATCAACAAGAATAATAAAAGGCATTCCACTAGACCGGTACGAAGCAGCTTGCTTAACTACTTTGACCTTGTATGAGCCGAAGACTATAAAGGGATTGCAGTAGTATCAAGCTATGAAAGAAGAGTTTGGAGCAATAACGAATAAAGGAACTTGGAGTTTGGTGCCATTACTCAAAGATTGAAAGGTTATAGGAAACAAGTGATATTTTAACTGAAAATGAATGCTGACAAATCTATCAAGCGGTACAAAGCCAGACTACCAGCAAAAAGCTATTCGCACAAATTTGTCGAAGATTATGATCAAGTTTTCTTCCCAGTTATAAACAGACGGTGTTTCGGACTTTATTGGCTGTAGCAACAACGAAGAAAATGGAAGTTATCCATATAGACGTGAAGAACGCTTTTCTAAATGGAAGCATTTCCAACGTTATCTTCATGAAGTAACCGGAAAGTTTTGTTGTAGCTGGAAAGGAAGACTTGGTTTATAAACTTCATAAGAGCTTATACGGGTTGAAACAATCAGCGAGATGCTGGACTGAACGAATTCATAACCTATTCACTGTGTTGAGATTAAGAAGGGGTAAGTCTTTATAGTAATTAGAAGTGGGTGTATAGACTTATATCTCTATTATGTGGACGACATGTTATTCAATCAACTATTGAAAGCATTGCCAAGGAGTTCCAGTTGACTAATTTTGGACTTGTCAGTTCTTGGAGTTGAAGTGAAATGTGATTCTGGCGGAGTATTTCATATTCATCAAAGAACTTATATTGAGAAAATATTGTCTGAATATAATAATATTAATACCGCTAAGCATTCCAAAATATCAATGGACCCTGGCTATATCAAGACTCAAGAAAGAGATACCAAAGACTTACCAGATAATAATAATTACAGGAAAAATATAGGATCATTATTATATCTCACTGTAAACACCAGACCATACATAGCTCTATCAGTTGGAATTCTGGGTAGAAAAGTATGTAAACCTTCTGAGAGAGACTTGTTTGAGCTAAACCGAATATTGAAATATCCAAGTTTCACAAAGGATTTGAAGCTCAAAGTTGGTATCAACATCACTGAACCAAATTTGAACTTGAACTTGGGATATATTTCAACTCGAAAATCTACCAGTGGATATATTGGAGATGGAATATTGAGCTGGGCAAGCAGAAAACAGGAGAACGTCACCTTATCTTCAACAGAAGCTGAGTACGCAGCCTTGTCTGAAGCATGTTAAGAAGAGCAATTTCTAAGAATATTACTAGCTGATCTGAATGTGAAAATTCAAGAAACAGTAATAAAAGAAGACAACCAGAGCTATATCAGGCTAGCTGCTGATAACGAGAAAATTAATCCTAGAACGAAACACGTGGGTGTTAAGTAACACCAAGTTAAGGAGCTATATGAAAAGGGTGATATCAAGTTAATGTATTGTGCAATTCTATCAAAGAAACCTTTTTTATTATTGTATTCTGTCTTTTTATTTGTTTCTTTCCAAATTCAACTTTCAAATAATAAACATTTCTTTTACACTGCTTCTTTTACTATTCGCCAATATTAACCCTTAACATGTTAGTGATATACTCCCTACAAGTGGTCGGTGTCTAATGGAGAAGGCGCAAATTCTATGTATAACCACAAATGTGTAGTATTAGATATTTAATCATAGTATATTCTGAAGAACACGGTGGGAAATTCGCAGAAGTTTTGTTATATGGATCTAACATTTCTTCGACTTTGCTGACTATACTTTTCCAATTTTCGATAAGAGCAGTCTGTAATTGATGTATGTATGATGACGGATTGTTTCAGATGAGAGGGGGAAATAGGCTATAAACAGTTTTGAAGCATATAAGTCATTCAGACCAGATGACATCTTTCTCACAATGCTTCAAACTCCCTGAAGCTAATCGAAGATAAATTCAAGGAAATTTTCAAGTTATAGGGTTGCTTTCAAATCTATGGAAGAAAGTGAAAGTGGTGTTTATACAAAAAGTAGGTATGATAGTTCATTGTTCTGCAAAATACTATTAGCCTCTCATGTTTTTTTGCATATTGCCGAGGTAAATTTATGGAAACATCTATTCAGGACAGGTGCTTCAGGATTCATAAGGGTCTCGTGATATTGATGAGGGATCATTCTGACCTAACCTAACCTATATGCATTTATGGCCGTCCTACAAATGTGTGGTTATCTTTCTAAATCTTAATAATTTCACATCTATGTTTATACATACCCTGGTAAGCTTTCCAGGCAATTACCAGCCAAGTCCAAAATTATTAGTTTGTTTAAGGATTTGAAAATATTTTCAGGCAGACTATTGAGAGAGTTCATACTAAGATCTAATAATCGCAACTCCTTCGTATTTATGAAAATCTTCTCTGACAGTTGTTCCAAATGATTAAGCTGCATATTTATTTCAAAAGCTCTGGATTGCGAAGTGAAAATATTTTCCGGAATACGGTATCGAAACGAATTTATAATTTTTATTTTTAAAAGTTGTTTCATGTACTTTAAGGAACTTGCAAATAGTCCGCCATTAATATTTATTTCTTCAATTTTAGTATGATTTTTAAAGAAATTTAAACTGATGACTAAGTTGTCGTTGATGTTAATATTTGTAATTTTAAATATTGTAAATTTTTCAAATATAAATCATTTATCAAAAGCATTCTCCTATTAATTGCATTGCTGACTTTGATGTGTAATTCTTCAATAGATTGGCAGTTTTGTAGAAATGATTCAAGAAATATTTTGCTTCTATTGAAATTTGTGATTTTTATATCTATGAAAAGCGTTTTCAAATATTTACAATCAGCAAAGTTATTTGTCTTGATATCTTGGATGTTTATGGACAAATATAGTTTCTTCAGAAAACTCATAGAATTGAAGAAGGTTGTTGGATATTTCTTTATGAAATTATCGTTAATTTTCAAAATCGATAAATTTCCGTTTTGAAAGGTATCATTGGCTAAAAATTCAATAAAATTATAACTTAAATCCAAGTATCTTAATTTTGGCAAAATAATTTTTGGAACGTTTTTTATGTGATTATTGTTCAAATCCAAGGTTTTTAGTTCAAGAAAACCTTCTGAGATCAATTCTTCAATAGACTTAATATTATTAAAGCTCATATTGAGATATTTTAGAATATTTTTGTTTTGGAATATTATTTCTGGCAGACTAGAAATCTCATTTCCGCTTAGGTCCAAATGATCTATGTTATTTGTGTCCAATGAAATCTTATTAAAGTACGTATTGAAAAACTTTAATCTTTTTAGATTTGGTATTTGTTTTATGTTGATATTTTCAATTATTTCTGAAATAAAAATTATCAATGGTAATTCAAATCAATTTTAGAAATATCTTACTTCTGTCGGATATCTTATATTTCAAACGTTTTATTTCTAAATTTCTAAGTTTTGGAAGAGCGACAAAAGAATAGTCGGAGCTATCATTAGCAATGTGCAGCCATGACAAGTTTTCAAGATTATCGAGTCCATTAAATAAATATGTGTCTTCAATATATTGATCTATTTTTAAAGTCTTGATGTTTGTGAGGTTTACAAGCAAATTGTTTACTTCACTTATTTTGTTTTCATCGTTGTTATCGAAAGGTAGCGATAGTGTGATTGAGCTCACATTCGATTGTGCCAAGTCGGAAAAATCGATATTAAATTCCGTCGCAAATAGCAATTTTTTATGAAAACTTTTTCAGTGTAACTCTCAAAGTCGATAAGAAATGGGTCATCCAAATTCTGAAACCAACAATCCACAATAAATTTGTTCTTTATCCATATAAATTCGATTTTGTTTGGATCCTTATAACCATCTCCAATTGTAAGTAATACAAATCCATCGGAATCATCGCATAAAAATCCATAATGACTTTGAAAGTCAGCACAAGTCTTCTTAATATTTTGGGAGCAAATGTGTTCAGCAAAAAATAAAATTGAAAAAACTTTTACAATTAAGAACATTTCTTGAGAACATGCAAAAAGATACTGATTGAAGCTAGGAATTTCATTTTGCTTCTAATCATTATCAAAAAGTCCCTACTTTTATCTCAAAATGCGGTCATTCTTTTATTTTTATCATAAAAAAGTTTCTTTCTTAATTGCAATATTTTGCTAGGAAATTTAAATAGATTTTTAATAATCACAAATGTTTAAAAGTTGCGACTTAGATTGTGGGAGTTTATAAATTACGTGCTTGCGATCTATAAATTCCCAGTTCTATTTAGAACGTGATGAAATTCTATTCAATAATTTACCTTTGATCTTTTTTTTTATTGATGACGACCCTACGGAAGAATCTAGCTAACAACAGTATGTGCCAGAGTTCACGGTTTCTAGCCGTTGATTTCCATAAAGGTATTTTTATCTCTTTAGAATCCATCTCAACTAAGTCAACCCATCTGTCCGTCTGATGATGTCTTTTCCTTACTCCTTCTAGCTGTTGTTTTTCCGACAACATCCATTTGCGTGGATTTATTGTTGGTGATCATATTCTTGAAGAAACGTCGCAGATGTACCTACCCAAGACTTCCTCGCGGTACGATCTGAAAAAGAAATTCCATGATTTCGGCTAAGTTGGCGGATTAGCACCCACAGTGGGGGACGGTACAAATACGCTGATAGGAACGTAGGGGTAGTCACCGAATTTCCGAAACAAAATTACTTGGAAAACAACAACATGCCTCGGATACGAAACAGGAAAGGTATACACGGCAATCGACACGGACACGAAATGGGGGGGGGGGGAACTTTTTACTTTATAAAATTAATATTATATTTTGTTCACTTCAAATTTGATTTTCAATAAATAATTTAAAATATAATTATTTCTATAAAATTGTTAGTCAGTTCATAATACAAATCTAAGCTCTTTGACTTTCCAAGTGCATCAGAAAAGCTGCGTTGCTGCCTCTTACCACAGCCACTTACCAAGAATAATTCACATTCACATTTGGCGCTCTTTCACATTTTTATTTTTTATTTGTGTCGCTTTTTTTTTCGTTCATTTATTTTCCATCTAACTTCATTTAATTAGTGAACGATGAATGTCTACTGACTTTTCAAGCAATTTCTGCGACTAAGAGAGCGCTAAAACCGCGCGAACCAGGAGAATCGTGGGCTGTTGGACATGGGTTATGGTACGCCATGACCATTTGATCTTTGTCATCTATTATGTCAATTAAATGCAACTTAAATGGAAGTTGCTTGTGATTTTCTGCAGATGGGGAAAAGTCTTAGGGAGTTGTTTTATTTTAGTTTTTTTTTTTCTGTAAATGGTTGGGATTTATTGGTCCTTGGGTTAAACAATGATAAATCTTGTGGACACTTATCTACATTGTATTTCTACAATTTTTCTTGAACTATTTATTTTATATATAGTCTCTTGTTGTATGTACAGACAATCCAAGCCATAAAAATCCAAATGATTTGCCCTCCCAAGTAAATATAATTAAATCAAATGACTAACCTATCAAATTAAAACAACCTCCAACATTGTTGGAACATAAAATTAGAACACAGACTCGTAAAACCCAATTAAAGAGCCCATAAAGTGAATCGTGGTATCGCAAAAAGAACAAAATCTTATGTCACCTTTGGTAACTTTTTGGTGTTTTTTGTCCATGGCTGACAGCTAACAAATCAAACTGACAGAACAAAATAAATAATTTTTATTGACATTTTCGTAAAATGTTATTAGCCTAATTCAATTTATTCTTGATTCTTTACATTTTATTGTTCAGACAGTTCTCTTATTATTATTTTAAAGTCGCTGTTGCCGTCCGTTTGATGTAATAAATTTGTTATTTTGTAACTTGTCCACCCACTATGTGGAACTGGTACTTTTGTCATTTAAATTCGGTTTTCTGTTAACATTTCAGACCTTAAATGGATTATGATCTTATACTCTATGCTCTAGATTTTATGAAGCTTCCAGGTTTTAGTGTTGGAGTTATAAGCATGACTGTAGTCTGTAACTGTTTTGTAACAGTCAACAGTGTGTGGATTTCTTGAAATATTGACAAAGACTCGACCATGAAAAATATGGATCCTTATTTTGCATGGTTGAGTCTCTGTCGACAAAGATGCAGTCGAAATACTATAGAAAAATAATCACGTCTTGCACTTGGCAATGAAGGGATATTGTGGTCAAATTCTCTAACATAGACAAGCTTGTGGAAAAAAATCCAGACGAAGAACAAGTACCACCATTGACGATGCCCTCCATCAAACAAAATTTGAATCAATCCAATTGATAGCAGCTTAAAAAAATATTAGTACAAATAAGATAGAAACATTGTAAGGCTACATATGCAAAATGTTCTATGATTTATCTTCTAATCTTTAAAATCTGTAAATAGATTTCTTTTAGCATTAACCTAGGAACCATGTGTCAAAAACAGGACTTACTTACTCTACTTTATTGCTGACTATCCTTCGGCAGAATCCAGCTAACAACAATATGTCCACGGTTTCTTGCTGTTGATTTTCATGAAAGTATTCTTAGTTCATTGGCGTCCTTCTCAACTAAGTCTACCCATCTGGCTCTGGCGACCTCTTCTCTTTACTCCTTATATTATAGATCTTCTTCGCAGCAGCATTGTCGTCCATCCTTTCTACTTGCCTTGCCCATCGAAAATGTCTTGTCTGGATCTTTTTAACTATATCTAGGTGGTCACATAGCTCGTACAGTTCTTGGTTGTTCCTAGTGGGGGGGGGGACACGGACACGAAATGGACAATGAGATAAATGTAGAAACTTGGAACACCAGGACCATGTGGAGACCAGGAGCAACAACAAGATCTAAAGAAAGTACTGGAGAAATATGGCGTGCCCTTCACTGCCCTTAAAGAGATCCGATGGAAAGGAAAAGAGGAGATTAAGGACAGAACCCGACATCAACGCGACCTCTATTACGGG
>HF698341.1:600-14740 GCA_000341915.2 Megaselia scalaris
GGGGGGGGGGGGGGGGGGGGGGGGGGGGGGGGGCAAGCTGTTCGTAAGACAGGTTTACTTCATTCGTGTCTTCCTCAGTAGGTGCATATGCGCATATTATGCTGATATTGTAAACATTTCCCGTTATTCGGAGCATGTATAATCTCTCGTTGATCGCTGTCCGGCAAGATTGTGATCTAAGTCAATGTTAGCACCATTCGAGGGTCTTACGTCCAGAATGTTTGAGGCTTGTGTCACAGATAACATAGCCTGGCTTCTGTAGGTTACATGGTTCTACAATTCTTACAATTACCCTCATTAGTTTTCAAAAATAATTTTAAAAACCATATCTAATTGAATCCTTTATTTTAGAAAACATCCTTGGAGAACACGCTTACCGATTCAACAGAATCAAACGATGGAGATGATAATTTCATATTGAAACCAAATAAGAATTCAATCCAAGAATCAGCCATAAATTTTGAGAATGATGTCCTTGGAAGTCTGAGGAATCCAGCTAAGATTGAAAGAGGTAGCCGAAATGTTATGTCCCTTAATAGTAATGTGTTTGATAATCCTAGCTATAAGCGAAATATTACAAAATTAACGTTGGTGAAAAATGGTTCAACAATATTATTCCCAATTAACTATTTATATACTCTAAGAAACCTAACAAACATAAACACAGTTGCAAATACAAATACACAAACGGTAGTTGGGCACGTTGATAACGCTGGTGAAAAGGCTGTGTCAGAGGATGAAGATGAAGTGAATATTATGAAGATAGTATGGAAGAGGGTAATAAAAGTAGTAATGTACAGTCAAATACCAGAATGCATGAACATAATATTAATAAGCAAATTGTACAAAGTAATAATGGTGGCCAGTTGTCTGAGGACATCGCTGAAATTTTTGAAGATGACTTTGAAAGATTAAGCAACTCTTTCGCTGTTGCGGGTACTGTGGGTAACAAAAATGAAGGTTCTACTAAGGGTCATGAAAATGATCATGGTTACAAAAGTGATGATTCTAGTAATCACAGTGGATTAGAAAATCACAGCTCTACTTTTAGTCAATCTGAAGTGGGTAATACTCACTATGGTTCTGTGTCGTCAAGTGTAGGGTTAGGAGCTGATAGTCAAGCTAGTATTGAAAATGAAAATAAGAAATCTGTAGAAGTTCATTCATCATCTGGATTCGATTCTAGTCAATCTGATGTGGGACATACTCACTATGGTTCTGTGTCGTCAAGTGTAGATCTAGGAGCTGATAGCAAAACAAGTATAGAAAATGAAAATAAGAATTTTGTAGAAGTTCATTCATCCTCTAGCAGTATTAATTCTCGATCCGAATCAAGTCAAACTTCTGAGGGTAATACCAACTTTAGCTCCAATCACTCAGATACTGTAACTTTTGGAGTAGAAGGCCATATTGCACAAAATAATAGCTCTACTTCAAAAGAAACTAGCATTTCGTCAATTTCTAGTCAATCTTCTGAGGGTAATACTCACTATAATTATGATTCGTCAAGTGTAGGGTTAGGATCTGATAGCAAAACTAATGCCGAAAATGCAAATAAGAATTATGTAGAAGTTTATTCATCATCTAGTAATGTAAATTCTGGATCCGATTCCAATCAATATTCTGGTGGTACTACCTACTATAATTCAGAATCGTCAAGAGTAGGTTTAGGGACTGAAATCAAAACTAATATCGAAAATGCAAATAAGACTTTTGTACAAGTTCATTCATCCACTGGATTCGATTCTAGTCAATCTGTTGTGGGTAGAATGACTATGGCTCCGAATCGTCAATTGTAGGGTTAGGAGCTGATAGTAAAGCAAGCATTGAAAATTCGAATAAGAGTTTAGTAGAAGTTCATTCTTCCTCGGGATTCGATTCTAGTCAATCTGCTGTGGGTAATACTCATTATGGCTCTGAATCATCAAGTGTAGGCTTAGGAGCTGATAACGAAACTAGTATTGAAAATGAAAATAAGGCTTATATACAAGTTCATTCATCCACTGGATTCGATTCTAGTCAATCTTCTGTGGGTAACACTCACTATGGAACTGAGTCATCAAGTGTAGATCTAGGAACTGGTAGCAAAACTAGTATAGAAAATGAAAATAAGAATTTCGTAGAAGTTCATTCATCATCTGGATTCGATTCTAGTCAACCTGCTGTGAGTAATACCCACTATGGTTCTGAATCATCAATTATACGTTTGGGAGATGAAAACAAAACTAGTATTGAAAATGAAAATAAGAATTTTGTAGAAGTTCATTCTTCCTCTAGTATTGTAAATTCTGGATCCGATTCCAATCAATCTTCTGAAGGTATTACCTCCCATTCGTCGAGTGTAGGCTTAGGAACTGATAGCAAAACTAATATTGATCAAGAAAATAAGAATTATGAAGAGGTTCATACATCCTCTGGACTTGATTCTAGTCAATCTGCTGTGGGTAACACTCACTATGGTTCTGAATCCTCAAATATTAGCTTTGGAGATAAAAACAAAACTAATATTGAAAATGAAAATAATAACTTTGTGGAAGTTCATTCATCCTCTAATACTGTAAATTCTGGATCCGATTCTAGTCAATCTTCTGAGAGTAATACCAACTATACTTCTAATCAGTCAGGTACTGTAAATTTTGGAGCAGAAGGTCATATTACACAAAATGAAAGCTTTACTTCAACTGAATCTAACAGTTCCTCAATTTCTATTCAGTCTTCTGTAGGTAACACCGAAATTACTTCCGATCACACAGTTACTCTCGAAGAAACTGAAATTAAGAGTTCTATTAAACTGAAAATAAAAATTATGTACAATCAGAGACAAATACAAGCATTATCCCTACAGTTGTAGTTTCTGGATCACAAAATAGCAGCTCCCCTTCAAATGAAGGTGGTAATGGTTCAATTTCTGGTCACTCTTCGGTGGGTAATACCGTCAATATACCCTCAGAATCTATTTTAGGAACTGAAAATAACAACTATGAAAAGTCAGAGAGTCAAAGCGTTAAAGTTTCAGATGATCATAGCAATGAAAATAGCAACTCAACTTCAAGTGAAGCCAGTAATGTCTCGATTTCTAGTGAATCCACTGTGGGTAATAGTTATGGTCATTCAAATACAGTCTTAGGAACTGAAAATAAATCTATTGACATTGAAAATAAGAACTATGTAGAATCAGAGACCCATACTAGCGTATTACCTAATATTGTAGTTTCAGGATCGGAAGGTCATATTGAACAAAATAGCAGCATCGCATTAAATGTACCTAGTAACGTAAATCCTAATAGCTCTGATCACTCAGAAACTGTCTTAGAAACTGAAACTAAGGACTATACACAATCAGAGACTCACAGCGAACTCCCTAGTATTATAGTTTCTGGATCAGAAGGTCATATTACCCAAAGTAGTAGCTCCACTTCAAATGAACATAGTAATGGAACAATTTATAGTCAATCTTCTGTGGGTAATACCGACAATAATTATAATAATTCACATACTACCTTGGGAACTAGAAATAGTGTTATAGGTTATAAATTACAAAATAACTCAGCTAATTCCATAATCCTAACTTCTAGTCATGCTTCTGGAGATAATTCTAATTCTAGCTTAGAAAATAGTATAAGCTCATCCTCAAATACTTTAAATATGAAATCAGGATATAATAGTTCAACTTCTAGCCAGTCGAACAATCTAGCTCATTCAGATTATGTCTTAACGTCCCAAATTGAAAATAAAGGAAGTCATTCTCATATAAACTCTGAAACTCATTTGCATAATATTATGAATGTAAATGAAAATGAGAATAAACAATCGAGGGATCCTTTGTAGAGCTTCATTCAAGTGCAACACCAAATATTGTAGTTTCACAAAATATGGAAACCTCGCAAGATTCTCAAATGAAAGAGAATTCTGAAACGAATAATGAGAACAAATCTCAGCAATCCATTGTAGAGTCTCATTCAAGTAATACAGAAAGTGAGAATAATTCTGGAAATATTTCTGAACACTCTCAAATTGTTGAAAGTTCTCAGGACAATAATGAAAATAATGCTTCTTTAAGTACAATGGTAGTAAATGAAAATGACATAAATGTAAATAATAGTTCACAGGGATCTGCATTTGAGTCTCAAAATAAAAATATAGTAGTGTCAGGTATACAACAAGATAATACTAGAATTACTTCACAGAATGTACAAATAAGTGGAACTTCTGAAACAAATATTGAAAACTCCACTCTTTCAAATGTAAAAATATCTGAGAATGATACTAATATGAATTCTAAGGAATCTGTTGCAGAGTCTAACACAATAGTATCATCAAGTGAGAATAATACCGGAAATTATTCTCAGAATTCTCACTTCGTTGAAACTTCTCACGATTCTAACACAAATCGAAATACTGAAAGCAACATTAATATCCTCTCAAATGTAAATATAACTGAAAATGAGACTAAAAATTCTCAGGAACCTGAGAGTAATATTGAAAATTCTTCTCAAGACTCTATCTTTGTTGAAAGTTCTCATGAGTCTGAAAATGAGTCTAAAAAGTCTCATGAATCTGTAGAGTCTCATTCAACAATGTCTCCAAATATAGAATTGTCTCATTCTGACAACTCCTTAAATATAACTGATAGTAAAAAGTCTCATGAGTCTCACTCTCAAAATACAGTAATGTCTGTGCAAAGTGAGAATAATAAGGAATCTCACTCGGGTATGTTCTCAAGCAGTGAGAATAATGGCACAAATAACGATTTGATTGGTAATATAACTGAATCAATTCAAAATAATACAGGAAATCATTCTCAGGAGTCTCATATAATTGAAAATTCCGAAACAATACTGAGATTCATTCTATGGAAAATGAAAAGTCACAATGGCCTATTGTACACGTTTCTTTGATGAAATCGGATAGCAATAGCTCTCTTATAGAAGGCTTTAATCCTATATCAGTTTCTGAACATAATTCTGAAATAAAAGAGTTTTCTATGGAGAGTAATGGATCTCTTTCAGAAAGCTCTCAATCTGAGATTACCGACAAACATTCAACAGAAAATAGTGAAGAGAACAAAACCACTTATGAAGACAATGATCATCCTTATTATCCTAGCTTTGATGAATCTGATGACTTTATCCAAGAAGAACATACTTCTATTAAGAATTCACAAAACATTCCTTATGTGACTGTAAATAGAAAAGGAGCTTCCAACAATGAACCCCATTTCGTAGAAAAGAACAGAAACCATGAAGAAAATTATGTTAAGAATTCTGAAAATATTTCAGAGAATAGCGATATGAATATTATAAACTCACAGAATAAAGCCTACGTTACTCTAGTTCGTGGACATTCAGAAAGTTCTAAGAATGAAGGTAGCTCTGGTGATTCTACAACAGCTCGAGTTAAGGAAGTAGACACTGACTCTCAAGACTCTCAAAGTATGTCACATGATTCAGTAAATAGTGAAACTCATGAAGACTCCACCAAGAACTCAAACGTTATAAACTCTCAGAATAAAGTTTATGTTGCCTTAGTTCGTGGACATTCTGAAAATTCTTCCAAAGAGCATGAAGGTTCTGGAAATGTTTCTTCGAATATAGAAGGTACTATAGAAGGTCATGTTTCTTCCATGACTCAAACTAATAGATCTCAAGGAAATGATACTTTTAGTTCAAATATAGTGAATTCTCAAAACAAGAATTATGAATCCACAAATAGAAATCACGAAACCGAATCTGAAGCTAGCAATGAAATTTATGGACATGAAGACTCTAATAACAATGTGGTTTCCAGTACAATTTATAAATACCATGAAACTAATCAAGGAACTGTTTCTGATGGAAATGAAAATACCTACATTATTCAAGAGAAGAGTCTTCAAAACATAACGAAATTGAAGATTCCCAAAAGATTACAAACCCTGAAGACATCTCGGAAGAACACAAAGTTATATCACAAATGAACACTATTCTAGTAAGTCCTTCAAATGCTAGTAAAGATTTTGCTGAAGCTATGTCCCATCACTCAGATTCTACAAAGTCAGAGGAGCACAAAATTATATCTGAAATGAATAGGTTCCTTGAAATTCCTTCCGAGTCTATTGAGAGTAATATACAATTAACCACAAGAATAGTAAATCCTTCTAACTCGAGTCGAGAGTATGCTGAATCTATCTCTCATCATATAAATACAAGCCAAAATTCAGGTACTACTTTCCAAGAATCTTCTACTGGACAAGTAGCAATTGAAACTGGAAGTTCTGTCTTAGGTAATGAGTCTCAGAAATCTTCTACCGAGCACAGAACAACTGAAAATGTAATTAAGAGCTTTGTTAATGTCTATGATATTGAATCCCAAGATTCTTCTACAGAACAAGGGACAACTGAATCATCAACAGTAACTTCAACTGAGGGCTATATACAAGTGTTTAATAGTGAGCATCAAGAATCTTCTACTAAACAAGAAGTAAAAGAAACTTCAACTGGAAGCTCTCTGAATGTATATAAGAGTGAAACCCATGAATCTGACCAATACAGAAAGGAGACTGAAAACAGGGGTTTAGTAAATGTCTTAAGTACTGACTTCCAGGAAGTTTCTACTTCTATAAATTCGGAGTCACATGAACCTTCAAATGAACAAAAAATAATTGAAGGTTCAACTAAGGAATCCATACAAATTCTTAATGTTGAATCTCACGAGTCTTCGAATGGACAGGAAAGAATTGAATCTTCGACAAGAACCACTGTTAATATTTATGATAGTGATTCCCAGCAAGCATCTACTAAGCAAGGATTAACTGAAACTGCAACTAAGAGCTCTATCAACGTACTTCATATAGAATCCGACAAATCTTCTACTGAACAACAAACAATTGAAACTTCAACAATTCCGGGGGGGGGGATCTTTTCTTCTTTGTATATCATCTAGTTTAATTCTTATGAAAGAATACTTATAAGTAAAATTCTTATGGATCATATGCATATTTATGTATATCAGATCTATAATATTGTTTTGTGATCACAACTTAAGTATCTAAAAACTATAATATATGAACGAAATATATATTTATGAGTGTCGCATTCATATTTCATGAAAGGTATAGCTTTCATATACATACTAATGACTTGTTAATCGTCAGCAGGGATGGACACAGTCTGTAATTCACACGTAAATTACGTAAGTAATTAACTCCTTTGTACAAAATTTCAGTTCATTACCTAAATTACGTAATTTACAGACGTAAATTACATGTAAATTACTTAAGTAATTGATAAAATACTTAACTTTGCCCATCCATGATCGTGAGTCGAATACGAAAAAGTTATTGGAGGATCTAAGAATGTTCCCAAGGAACACCAATTAAATCCTGAATCTTTTCGATACACAAATACAAGACCTTCTTCCTATACTTGAAGGATTGATCCATCTACATAATCTTATGATCCAAGCAATGATCATTTAAATTCTATGTGGAGCTGAGACATTAAATCTAAAAACATCAGAATAGCAAGTTTAGTTAATTTTTTAAAGGAAGATCTTGCGGATTGCGGATTTATAGTCTCAAAGAAGTTTCATGAATGGAGAGCTCAATATAACTATGAACGTAATCAAAAAAGTCAGGCCAACATTTCTAGCAAAGGCAAGAATGAAGAGTTTTCTCCAGTAAAACAGCTGGGGACGTTCCTTCGACGAATGAGCAGCCTTATTAAAGGAAAATTCGAAGAAGCTGATGATTACGAACTGGGAATAATTCACGTGGATAGGTCCCATACGTAGAGTTCACAAACACGGTGAAGCTTACCGACTAGCTATGTTCTGAAAAGCTCACATGTTCAGGAAAAGTGAAAAAAAGATAGTAAAGGAGTCATTATTTATATTACTAAAACCAAAGACCGAAGTGACCATAAATCAAGGGCATTAAGAAAAAGATAGAAGTATTTGTCCTTCGTCCTATTACAGGGTAACCAAGGTTCCAAAAACTCTTAAAAGACAATTGAGAACATTTTCTTAACTAAGAAATCTTTTCTTAACTAAATATTTTAAAATATTTCATAACAGAAATTTTACGAACAAAAAATAATAATTTTAATAAACAAATATATATAAAACAAAAACTTTTAAAATGTATGATGAATCATATCTGCCTACTTTCTAATTTGTACAGAATTTAGCACCTAATATTATTCGCACAAAAATTTATGATTCATATTATAAAAATAGGTCAAAATATTATTAATTCTTTCACAAAATATATAATTAAAATGTAAAATTGTAATATTTATAAAAATTGTAATATATAAAATACTAATAACCTTCTCTTACAGTCCAAACTGTCGGCGTCACAGAAGTTTAGCTCCAGATATAGATCTGATTCCCTATCCTACTCCCTAAGCAAAACCGAAAGAGGAAAGCAAGCGTATACTCCCACAGTCCCACCATATGTTCCATTGGAATCCGTAAGTAGTGTACATAAGAAGAACCCAGAAGCCAAACATAAGAGCAATATCCCATAAGACACCCCAGCATCCCAGTCCCAGATTCAATTTCAGCATATATATAAAGTTTAGATACTTTCATCTGTAGGCTTTTACTTGGAAATGGGCAATAAGTCATCCGTATTTCCTGGGAAAACGAGAAAGTCGTAGTGGAAAATTAACCTCAGAAGGTGGTCCAACATCATATGCTGTCTACCGGACATATGTTGAAAGTCCCCGTCAGATCGATACCACAAAGGAAGTCTACCAAAATCAAAGAAATCACTATAAAGCCAAAGACAAGTATCAGTATTTAAATGATTTGTGGTCTTCTTTCTCATTAATCAAGCCTATGTGGATAATTCAAAGACAATAAATGAATAAAAGCAGTTATAAAAGATAGTTATTATAAATAAAAGTTATGCTCCAATGTTTGGCTTCATTCATACAATACCATTTTCAAAACAATTTTCATTTCAATTTCTATGAAATAAAAATATTAATCACGCATGGCACAACACATAACTATAATTACATAATTTACAATATACTTTACTTTTTCTTCAGGGTTCACAGATAATTTCACCATTAATGTTTATAAAGAGGTTTTTCTGTAAAATTTTTAATTGTTCTTAATTAATTTTGTGATAAATTCAAAAAGTTAAGTTTGTTCATAAACGAAATGTTTGTAACTCCCTTAATTTAACGATATTGTATAAATATTGGAAACAGACAAATAGATGGCGCTGATAAAACGATGAAACGCTCTAGACCAAGAAATATATATTTGTCTCTTTCTTTCTCTCCTACACTGAGTCTTATGAAAGAGACACATATATTGGAATCTCTTTTCTCTTCTCAGACTACTTGTTTATTTCGATGACACAATATGTAAACAAAAGAATAGTGAAAAGACATAGATATGAAACGCTTCATACCAAGAATATTTATTTGTCTCTTCTTTCTTTCCTTCTGTTTTTCTCTCAGTGAGAATTTCTTCTTTTTAGAAATGATTCTTAGGCATCTCATCTTCGTTGCTTGATAATTTACAAACTACAGTCACAAAACTAAAAAAACTCTGTGAACATCTGTGAACCCTACTTCCAAACAACACCTTTAATGCACAAAATCTATCTACCAAATTTCTTATCCCTCTGTAGAAAAATCAACCGGTGCACATTTACCCAGAGAAAACGATGCAAATGGTGTACGATGAGGCAGCTGGCGTTTGGAATATGGTGGAGATAATTCCTAATGGTCTTACCCGCTCGGAAATCATTGTAGATACAGGTGATGGACGCACTCAAGAGCTGGATGATTTGCAGGGTGCATCAGCTACAATATCCATATACAGTGCATTGGCCGATATCCTTACGAAAAATGCACCAACAACTACTACAACCACAACAACAACCACCTCGACCACCACTGAACTCCCAGAAATAATAAAGGTATCAACTACAAGCTCAACAGCTGTGCTAATCTCATTACGACCACTGTATATACTCATCTACAAACTACTAATTCTAATTTTAATAATTCAGGGCTATTGGCTGGCAATATACTACAAACTACAAGTGTGGATCCCTACCCACCTACCACTACTAGCAACCCCTTCTCGGAACCGACCACTACCAACACCCCTGACTCTACTACTATTCTTTCATCCAATGATTCTAACAGGGAATTCCCATACATTCCGCCCACTAATATACCACCCCCAATTTTGTCTGACATTCTAACAACCCCTGGTAGTGACCTTATAACCCAACCGCAACTAATACCCGCTTTAACTTACTACTTGGAGAGTAATAGTAACTTTACTAACAATAGTGATAATGATAGTAGTAATTTTACTAACAATAACTATTATTCTGTGGTGACTGATGAACCTGTTACAATCTCTTTTGTTGACCTTTTCAATATCAAACCAAAACGTGTTAAGATTGATGTAGAAGATGAAGTAGAGATCGATGCCCCTGAAAGCACAACACTCCCTGTAAACCCTGTATACAAAGAATCTGAAGAAACTGTGACTAATGAGTTAGAATCCTTGGATGAAGAAATTCTTCTCCTCACGACCACAAATAATTACCCTTCTGTATCCACCACACAAATACACGAAAACATTGTCCAAGACCCACCAGCCAATTTGCCAACTACAACATACAAGTCACGGTTTGGTAATAATCGCTTATCGATCTTACCACCAACCACAACCACACAAATCACTTCCTCCTCAACTGAGCCCATCACAACAACCACGACCGCAAAACCAAGGTACAAGAACCAATTCGATGGGAGCTTAGAGTTCGCAGTCTATGGGATACTTCCAAATAAAACAGTGGTACGTAAGAAACCGACACCAGAGGGCCGTAGTTTGGGTCTAGTGGCTTATGGAATTCTTCCAAATCACACTTTTGTACAAAAATTTTCCAATGGTTCGATGATTGCTGTTGATATGAGTAGTGAAATTGAAGTATTGGACATTGATCCTGAATGTTGTTAGATCCAAATAGTGAACTTTATCGCACAACTTCTTCATCCACAACCACCACCACCACAACTTCTAATCCCATTAAGTCCTTTAGTTCTACTGAGTTTTCTGACAATAGTAATCAAATTGAAGTGACCACAATCCCTGATCCCATTATTGATTTCCCATATATTTCTACCACGGCCCGTAATATGGCCACATTTTTTGAAGCCTATGAAGATAATCTCCTGAAATCTTCTTCGAGTGTTGGGGTTTTGGAGAAAATGGTACGATTTGTGAATATTTTGTATATTTTTTATTTTGCATGATTTGACTAATTATTTGGATTTTTTTTTGGTTTTCAAAATTTCATTTGCTTGGTATTTTTTTTGAATGGTTTTAGAATATTAAAAAAAAATATTTTTGGTTTAATATGATTTGATGATTTAGGATAATCCGGTTCTTTTGGATATTCTGAAGAAGAACTATATCAGAGGAAACGGAAAAGGATCCAAGAGTGTGTTTAGTCTGACGACTGCTAAAAGTGCCATAGATTCCAGTACGGTGTCTTCTAATGATGTGTTTGATGAGATCTTCGGGAATGAGGTGAGTTTGCTTTAGTTTCTTTAATTTTTGTGGGTAATTGTAATTTTTGTATGTAAGTATTAGGTATACAATGAGGCATACCGGAAATTGGCACCGGTGCCAATGACCGCTTTCTTATATTTCTTATTTGTATAAAGACTTAGCCAGATTCCAGCTAACAATACTTTGCCCATACTTCTCGGTTTCTGGCTGAGGGGGGGGGGATACTTAGAGAGTATTGTTTGCTTTAGATATCTTTACTTTTACTTGTAATAATAGTTATATAATTACAATTTCCAATAACTATTTCATTACAGTTTAATTAAATTTTCCAGAAATTTTCTTCCATTAAACACATTGATTAAATATGTAAATTAATTTAATTACATCATAACAATTAAATCAATTTTATTTATTTTAATTACAGATTATCTCACGAAAGTATTTAATTGATGATGGTCAAAGTTGTTAAACAAATTAAATTTCTTTTTTTTTGTTGCATTTTATGATTGATAATTAAAAATAAATTGAAAAAATGTTTACTTCCAAATTGTCAGCAACAAATTGCACCGCAAAAGGTTTGCAAATTCATAGCTTCCTACCAAGCTTTTACTGTAAAAGGTCATGGACGAAATAATGTGTGGTTTCAAGGAAACATGGCTTGAAATTTCACAAAACTTCCAAATCCAATCCAAATTCAAAGAAACCACGCGATATATTCATTGTTGCATATTTTAATTATTTAACACTTAAAGTCTGGCTTTAAGATCCATATTGCGCGATTAGTGGCGTATGAACGAATACAAGCTGAGCTTAATAAAAGAAAATTACATGAAAATTGTACGAAAAATTCCATCTCAGTTCGTGCTGTTTTCCGCAGACGTTCCCAGCTGATTTATGAGCCGCAATTTGTTTACTTTTTTTGGTTTCTTTTCAATTTTGTATTTGAAGTTTCCTTGAAACTAAGTCAAAGTCAATTTTCTTCATCTTGTTTTCCATGTCTGAGCCGAGATTGGCAATAAAAGCGACACTGAATTAATTCTTTGCTTGGTCTTGGCTGGGAATTGTAGGTGAACTGAACTAAGCCGTGTAATTTGTCAATTTTGAGTAGGCTTAGGAAGATTTAGCAATTAATTTTGAACAGGTTAATTGTTGGAAAAGATTTAAGATCTTATGAAAATTACTCCCAAACGAAATGTATTTGTTGTAATAGGAACGACAATTGGAAATGCTGTAGGAGCTACATTTATGAAAATACTAGAAAATATTGTATATTTTTTTATAAATGATTTTTATTGAATTGCTTCTTTGCAATCTTTAAGAATTTTTATTGCTATGTTCACAAAGAAATTTTCAAATGAACCAGGGAATATATTGTTATAATTATTTTTCGAATATTTAAGTAAAAAGGTATATTTAACATATAAAAATAATTTTATTATTGTAAATGATGCAAAAACTGGAAATGTTTTTCCTGTATTGGGAGTAAATTACATATGTAAGCAAATTAATTTAACATTAAATTTTAAACAGTTTAGGAAATGTGAAATTTACAGACAATATATTTCTAAAAAACAATACTTTTTAAAAATCACAATTTGTATATAAAATTTTAAATAAATTGAATTCAATATAATTTGCAAATCAATATATTAACAATTATTTGGAATTTCATAATTTGTCATTAATAAATTATACATTTTCAATGTAGAATGTAAATTGTAAAATGCTAAATAAATTATAAAAAATAAAAAAAAATGTTGTTATTTGTAATTTTTTAAGAAATATTTAAAAAAAGAACTAAAATAATTTAATGAACAAATATTTATAATAATTGATGTCTGTAATTTTTAAGCTTAATTTACTTACAAATTAAAGTTATTTACTGAATTTATTTAATAAAAAAACATAAATTAGTAAATAATGTAAGTAATTAACTAAAAACATAGTTAAGAATCATGTATGGGCAAAGAGAAATATTTAGTTAATTACTTACATAATTTACGCGTAGTTTATATTGTAAATTAAGTAATTTACGTCGTTTAGTACTTACGTGAAAATTACAGTTGTAAATTATGTAAATTACAGACAATTCTCATCCCTGTTAAAAAGAAGTAGTAAATTTTTTTTCTTTAAAATATTGGAAATTTTAAAATTGTGTATTTTGCAATTTAATTTGGAAAAAGAATCAGGAAATTTTGTCAAAAACTAGAAAATTCACGTATTTTTTGTTGATGAATCTTCAACAGATTCCAGATCAGCAGGATTCTTGCTGATTGTCTCCAGTTTCGTAGATCTATCTGATTTTTACAGTGTACTTTAAAGTCGGCGTGTTGACTCCTCCCATGACCATTGCCCTACTTTTATAGGAAGTGGCCTGTCGCTTAACCATGCCAATTCTTTAGTTTCACAGTATTGTTCAAAGTGGGCTGGTCAACTCCTTTCGTTACCACGTCCATTTCGCAATTTATAATTTTTAATACATAATTTTTACAGTGTTCTTAAAGTTGGTGTGTTGACTCCTCCCATGACCATTGCCCGACTTTTATAGGAAGTGGCCTGTCTCTTAACCATGCCAATTCTTTAGTTTCACAGTATTGTTCAAAGGGGG